>BGPR01000278.1:79104-99223 GCA_013235015.1 Araneus ventricosus
ACTAAATTTGTGACAATCAGATCCGAGATATTGTTGGCAAGTTAAAATGCCAATGTTCATGAGATTTTCTACTACAACTTCCATTACTAAATTTGTGACAATCAGATCTCAGATATTATTGGCAAGCTAAAAGCCCGTCTGCGACGGGCACAAATCTTCTAGTTCCAAAAGAATAGCGCTTCATCGTGCGAGCATCTCTTTTCCACAATCAAAACTTGTAGATTGCCATACAGGAATTCTCGGAGTATTCCCTACACCAAAGGGAGAATAGTTACGAGGCTGTTGGAAGAGTCTGTATTCGAGGCACGTCGAGAGCGCAGGGGGAGGGGACTCCCTCCAGAGAACTGTTCCGCGCTACCGTTGATTACTTTCTTTTGCCACATACCTAACTTCATTCGCTTCTTCATCGGTCGTTCTTTGAGCGAAAAGCCACGAGAGAATTGCCTGCACTGGAGGGTTCCATTACACGTTCCCTCCGCCAAGATACAATGAACATGTAATACCCATCTGCGCCAGGCGGCTCAGGGAATTGGATGTAATTGATCTAATACAACGCCATAAGCCTCTAGTCTGATGGAGAACTGGTAAAACAGAGTAAGTGTGTTCGCAATGTAACTGTAATTAAGTCGAGTATTGCGGGCGTTTCTGGTGAATTTTAATTTACTTGATGAATTACTTTATTTTGTGAAATCTCCCATACAGTGTGAACACAAAAACAGGCCCTGATTTCAAGATATCATAAAATTAATAGTTACTGAATATTAATTATAATTTGGATAAAATTAATATCAAAAGCTCAGTGGCGCTGTAAGGGTAAGTGGCGCCCGGGGCATAATATGATTTTTTCGCCACTAGTCGCCATCAGTGGCTTACCAAATGCAAATGGTTCCAGGAGCGTGCTTTATTTATTTTGCCCCTTTATCAGAATCGGCTCTAAAAAGTGACAAAAACGCACTAAGATTTTGTCTCTTGGCGCTCCCTAAGATTGGCACTAGGGGCATCTATACCCCCCTTGCCCCTCCGTTGCTACGCCACTGCCATAGCTCAATTAACTCAAACAATTTTTCTAACGAACTAAAACTATTAAACTATCTTTTTGAGATACCGTGTTCTCATGTTCACGGACGGACAGAGAGATCGACCTTACGTTGACAGATTTTGTCCAAAATTCGAAGAGAATTTACAATTTTGGTTTTAAAACCACATACCAAATGTCACTCAACTAGCTCTTTCCGTCTTTGAGATATCATATCCACAGACCGACAGCAAACATAGCGCACAGTGAAGACGCTTGGCAGATATTGATATTGAACCCACCGACGCATGTGCCAAAAGTTACATGGTCGCTACTTCTGTACAGTAGAGCTTTGAAAAATGTGTGTACTGTGCTGTTGTCGCAATCGTAACAGCTGAGAAATTTGTGTTGAAAACTGCGCTCAGTCTACTTAAATCATAACCATAAACCTACCATTAATCCCTTGTTACAATCATTTTCAGAAAGTCTGCCTCATTTTCAGCACAATCAAGGAAATCTGTTGTGCAGCTCACACAATCTTCCCCATAAGCTTTCTTCAACTTCGCATAAGTCTCACGATAGGTATCGCCACACTTTTGGCATGATTTGATGCAAATTCTCTATCATAAAGAATGCGATGACAGCACAGCACACATATTTCTCAAAGTATTACTGTACAAAAATGGTGGGACCTACGACCTTGTAACTTCCGGAGCATGCGTGGCAGGACTCGACGTCAATATCTGCCAAGCAACTTCACTCTACGTGTTTTAGTGTTGAGGGTAGAGCACCAGTCTCGATATTTTTTTTTATCACACCTGGTATCTCATTGAGTGAAACAGTAGCGACAAAACAAAACGTCGTGTCATAGATTCCTCTAAACAACTTCAGCGTGCAGTAATCCAATTTTTGTCGGCAGGAAGTGTTAGGGGACCCGAGATTTACAGTCGAATGAAAATTGCGCAAGGAACTGAGTATATGTCCTGTAATGAATTTTACAATATGCAGTAATTTTAATCATGGACTTGTCAACACAGTTTGCAAACAATAGGTCCATCATTCGCGTAAAAATCTGAAGCAACTGAAAAGTGCACTTCGTGTTATACACTCAGTCCCACACATATCTGACTGTAAATACCGGTTCTACTAAATCTTCTGTTGACAAAAAATGGGTTACTGTGCACTGAGCCTGTTTAAGGGAGGCACGACGTTACTTGTTTTGTCGCTTCACATCGCCAATAACCGTTTCGGACCATATTTCTCCAGATATACACAGCGATCTTCAAAAACAATTCCAGTTATACCACGTGGTATAACTGGAATTGTATAACACTGCTAGAATTACAATCTCAATTTCATTTGGGCTTCCCTTGGGCCAGGTATCCACACACAATTTGTGTCGGATAAGTCGTTTACGACAGATGTAATGAACGGCTTCAAATGGATTGCGAACAGCTAGGAGGTCCACACGGACCTTGCACAGAGAGTGTCTCTTGTGCGACACGCTTTCGGCTCGAGGGGAAAGTTTGTCGGAGAAGCGGCCCCCTCTGCGAGAGGTCCGCGTGGACCGAATAGCTGTTTTCACTGTACTTCAAGTCGTCTTCTCTGACAATTTTACCGCAAATGATTTGTCAATCACAAATCGCATGCGAGTACCGGGCCTTATACAAACAGAACAGTTTATGGCAAAACTTGAACTATGTAGATTTTTGGATAAAAATGCAAAGATCTAGTACTGAGCAAATTCTCCAGGTATAATTATGAAACTCTATAAGCAAATAATCTATAACAGCAGAAGGGTACTGATAACAGCAAATTTAAATGCATGTTGGAATTCCCTGACTAAACCACAAGATGATGTAACCCTTTTGCGCACATGCGCAGTGGTGACGTCAGGACGAAGCCCCATGATTCCCTGAACAGAAAGTTAGTAGGCGAAGGATGTAAACGAACGATGGTTGTATGCGTTCAAAGCAGAAGTCAAGAAAGATTTATAAGCGCGCACGTTGTTTGTAATCAAAAATGTATATAATGCATTTGTATATATGTCGTATCCTTCATCATTACAGGGTTCATACTGTATATATGATAGTAAATTTCAGGAGTTTCTAAGGATCTTTTCAGGAGTACAGTACAGAAAATTCAGGAGATTACGTGAAAAAAAAATCAATTGTAGGGGAGAAGGGGTTAGTGTGGACAATTTTTATAAAATTGGGAGAAAAGTATACTAAATATCAATTCTCCCATCTTTCCCGATTGCGGCGACTCGGAACATGCGCGGTAGACTGTTTCGGCGCTAAGTAAGGTCAGAAGTAAGAATTCCGGATTCCAGCAACTTTCTATCAATAAGGAAAAACGGAAACGTTATATTTTTATGTTTTATCATATCTTCTGCTCTTCGATTGTAATTTTTCAGGAGACAAAAAGAAATATCAGGATAAAAAACACAATTTTCAGGGCCCTTAGGGAAAAAAAAGGAAAATTCAGGAGTTTTTCAGGAATTTCAGGAGGAGTACGAACCCTGATCATATCTATATGTGTGTGTCCTCTAGAATATAATAAACATCAAGGATTAATACAGATTGCTCTCCAGATTTACTTCGAATAATTCATATGGATTATCTCAATTTTTAGATTCTGTAAGAACCAGGAAAGACAAGTAAGTGAATTTTCTCTTACATTTTTATATTGATGAATGTAGGACCTAGAAATCGCAAAAATGCACATCTTAATCGAAGGTCTTCAGTGCACCACTGCGTGAAAGAAAAACGCCGCTGTGCGGGACATTAATTTGGCAAATCACACTTTCATTACTGATCGGTGGTTATCCTAGCAGCAAAGTGGGGGACTGTTTCAGCAACAAAACAAATTAAAATAAGTGCAAGGGTGAAGCATTTAACTCGGCTCATTAGTTGATTTAGCTCCATCAACTCGTTATTTCAGAAAGAGCGCAGAACTGCAGGAAACATTTATCTAGATCACCGTTGACCGAGCTTCTGCCAGAGGAACAAACCTCTTTTCCATTACCAACTCTTTCCCGGAGAGAAAGTAGGGGAGTGAAATCGTTATCCGGGCGCCCAGACACGCCATTCTGTGATGGAATCCGGCCTTTAATGATTCCGGTCCATTATTCCTGTCCCCCCTTTGGGTTGCCATGGAGACGACACCTTCGCTTCGGTAAGGGGGGGGGGGGGGCGATTGAGTCATCCTCCGTGTCAAGTCGAAGATGATTGTTTCGGGGTCGTGCTTCACAGAGAAAGTGTCCATTCCATAGCGGCACGCACAGCCTGTTAACAGAGTGGTGATTTAGGTATGTTCTAAGCTGCCTGTAAATCTCCCGGACAACAGACAGTCCCCAGATGTCTAGTTTGGAAGACGATGTGAGGAAGATATGGAACAAGTAGGTACAGCATGGGCCAGATACAACCATATACTGGTTGAATCTGCAAATACTGAAATTCAGGCCTTCTATATAGGGTTGCCATAATTGGCAAACATTCATGCGGGACGTTTAAGTGCTAAATAAATAAAACATGAAAAAAGCGGGTAGGTGTAAAAGTGGCAGCCACATTTTAAAGTTGATTTTACTTTCTTAATATTATATCCTTTTCTTCTATAACATAATTATATAATTGAGCGCACGCCATTTAAAAATTATAATGACAAATCATAATAGCTTCATTTGCCTCCACTGACAACCTGTTTCTTTCGTCCAACCATCGATTTGGCATTAGTGAAAATATTTCCTCCGCATCTGAATTGCAAATACATATTCGCACAGCTTTATTAGACATCGCTTCTGATCAATATACGGGTGTCTCAAAACGGGACAAATGGAAATACGGTGACAGTATATAGGGGAAATATGGCCACCCTACTTCTATAGAATGTCTGCTGTTTCTTGACAAAGTACGAGACATAAGTTTTATAAAATTAGAACACTTCTAGGCATTAATGAGGATTATGACATGTACAACTAGGACCACGTGCCGAAATATGACGTAGATAGTAACAATTAAACTTAATTCAAACTATCACATCAGTTTACTTTTTAAACAACATATAGTCCAGAAGTCTATCTATAATTTTTTTTATCTTTTAATTTCTTATATCATCAAATGCATCTCCTAAAAGCTTTCTTATCCTTTGCCAGTTGTCATAGATACCTGATTAGCGAATACTAAAACTGACCCAGAGCATTGCTATTGTTCGAAGATTAATGCTTGTGAATTTTAGAAAAATATATCACATAACTCGGGATTCGCAGTTAACTCTCTATGGTTTAAATTCCAGCGAAAAGAAATGCTAAATTAACCGTCTTAAGAAGGTCATTCACTTGAAGGATAGCCATATCATTTGTCCTAAGCCCGTTTTTTTTTTCACCCATTTTAATTGAAAAATACAGGCACGCCATTCACATGATATTTAAAAGGACGCTAACTCTGAAGGAAGATAGGGGGAAGAGATCTTCTTTTCCTCTCTACAGCTACTTGTTAATCGCTCTTCGATTTCCCCCAGTCAGCAGATTTTAATTCATGCTACCCTCAAAGCAAGGCTTCAATCTACGCTTCTTTTCTCTAGCCTCTTTCAGGGTCCCTCTGAAGCTAGACTTTAAACTCCAGCGTTTTCGCTCCGATTTCAGTCCAGACGGAATTCCAACCACCACAAGCCATTTGGCTGATTTCCATAGATTTTTATGGCTTTTTCCTTCTCGCGTTCCAAAATATCCAGTTTATCTGTGAAGTGAATGGCCGGCTTTACAAAATAAGCGCAGGCGAGCCTTAAAACACAAGATTCTCTTTTCCTGCGCTTAAAAAAAAAAACTACAGCAAACTTTCGAAATTTTTTTTAACCGTGTACCAATCTCAGTTTTTTCAAGCCGAGGCTCATTAATTTCCCCTTCCCAAGGAATAGCAATCTTGACCGAAAATTTAAGTCAAGGAATAATTAGGAGATAAGTAGACATAAACCAACAGCCATCTCGACTGAAATTTAATACATGTTGACAACTCTTCGGATTTTTTTATGGATCTGCTGAAATAACAATTTCTTTAGTTTCACTTCTCAAACTACGGGATTCCCCGTTTCCGAATTGCATTGGAGTTGTGAGTGAGTTTTTTCACGGTCTCTTTCGCCTTTCGTCTCGTAACAGAGAGAATTATGGTCAAGGCAGAAATAATCCATCTTTAAAATGGTCTCTAAATTGAAATTTCTGCCAAACTGCTGGGTGCTAACAAATAAAAGATGCTTTGAAACAGAAAATCCTCCACCTTTGTCCTGTATACAGTAGAGTCTCGATAATTCGAGGCGGACGGGACCGGGCCTACCTCGAACTATAGAAAACTCGAATTATCAATCATAAAATTTAATAAATAAATAAATGGAAATAAAAGCAATTTGTAAATTTCAGTGTAGTATATTTAAATGAAAAACGAACTTACATAGTTTTACATTACTGCGGATAGCAACAGGTTAATTATATCTTAAAATAATTGTCAATTGTTTTTTGTTTAAACACATTGCTCCTATATATCGATCTTAGATATATTCCGTTTCCTTTGGGAGGGGGCATTTCTGCAGGTGGCTTCGGGGTTTGCAGTGACATATGACCCGTCGAACAACAATAAAAACCAGATGCAGTAATTCTTTCACGTGTTGTGTATGTGTTGGTCATTATTTGGGAGCTAAACTGATTTTTTTCACCAACTCGGATTTATGGAAAACTCGAACAACCGAGACTCGAATTATCGCGACTCTACTGTATATAGAAAAAGAAGAAGAAAAAAAAGTATTAAAAGCCGAGTGCTGTTAATTTATCCTAAGTTCAGATTTTCCAAAAACTACTTTCTTTTGGTCAGTAAAACTGAGAATGCTGAACGATATACCGGTCTTTCATTACAAATATAAACAAAACAGCGAGCTAATAATGAAAGGCATTTAAAATCTTTAAAAGAATTACATTAGAGGGAAAGGAAAAAACGGGAATGAATCATTATAAAACCGAAATACAAAGTCGTAACTGTGTGGTGTGTGGTTAGCCACTCAAAAAGGAGCACCACCACCATTGCTGTAACCACCAGGGAAGCAAGACTCCGCTTACTTAACCGGCGGCTTCCCCTCCCCATAACTGAGGTGCCCCCACTAGGATTATTTAGCAACATAATAGAAAGTCTTCATTAACGTCTCCGGGTAGGGTGGGTGGAGCTGTTGGACCACTGGAACTGACACTTGAAAGTGCCCCATTGGGAGCGTTTTTAAATAGCTGTTTTGCAGTAATACGTTGCTCTGGAGTTCGGGCAGAAAGTGGCCTGGTTCTCATATTGTTTTATTTGGCAACAAAACAATATGATAATGAGGCCACTCTTTCTAGTTCTTTTCTCTGAACGTCCAAAACAACGCGCGCCGACGATGTGTTTTTTGTGCGGAGTACACGAGCTCACGGTTCTCAACCTCCAATACATTGCTGCTTTTATTCCATTGGACCCTACAATCTCGATCTATACTTAAATGATTTGAAAATTTTGATCTATACCAAAAAAAATTTGATTATTACTTTTCAATACCTGAAATAATAGCGCTATTATGGCATACACACGGCAGTGTCCGTGTCCGACCGGGGGGCAGGGTCGCTACGCCACTGCCGGTCTTAGGGGGCGCCATGGAGACAAAACATTATTAGCATTTGTTCCATTTTTAAAGCAAAATATGGTGAGGAAGCGTAAAAATAATGCCATGTTTCGGGCTGCATTTAAGCTTGTTAAGCCACTGATGACAACGAGGTAGAACGAAAAATATTATTTCTCGGACGCTCCTTGTCCTCGCTACGCCACTGGCATGGTGACAAAACGTTCCTTTTCGGTACTTTTTAATGTCAAAGACGACGAAGGGGCGAAAAAATACCCTGCCCGGGGCGCCATTTACGCAAGCTAAGCTGATGATGAAGGGGGAGGAGTGAAAAAATCATATTATGACCCGGGCGCCATTTACCCAAGCTAAGCTGATGATGAAGGGGGAAGGGGCGAAAAAATCATATGACCCGGGCGCCACTGTCACACGGCCATTCATACAAGACCGAAACAACGTACTACTGCAGAACAGCTATTAAAAACCGCTTCGAACGGGTCCCTTTCAAGTATCAGTTCCGGCGGTCCAACAGCCCCACCCACCCAACCCGGAGACGTCTTCTCGAGCCGTGTCCGGCATCCGTCCAGGATGCGTGAAAACCGCATGAATCAAAACCATTAAACAGCGGTGCGCTTCCCTTCCACAGTGACATCATGTTCCTGTTGGCCAATGGGTGTGATAATCCTGTCACGCCCACGCAGCCGTTATCCTTTAATGACGGTTTTCGAGTTTCAAGGTAGCCCTCGTTCTGATGGCCCGTCTTCCCCACTAACTGAAAAATAATTACAGCGCCAGGCGAGTAACAATTTAACTTTCTTTTTACCGTCTAGCTAGCAGAATCAGGATGTCTCGTTGATATCTGAGGAAAGGGTAAGCCATGTCGCCAATGGATTTTTAAAAAGCAAAATTTAAACGGCAGTTTAACTTGGTCGTTTATTTACATAATTAAGGGGAGTGGTTTACCAAGGACGCAGTGGCGACTCGAGGATAGATAATTATTTTGGCTGTTTGTACAAAGTTAGGAGACAAAATAAATATTTTAAAAATATAACTTGTTTTTTCTCCTGTGACAACTGCGTTATCCCCCCCCTTTTTTTTTCGTTTTAGGTTGTTTACACAGTTATTAAAAGAAAACAAAAACCAAATATATTTAAATTGCCACTTTTTTTTTTGCTGCTACAGCTATGTCCATATTTTTTTTATACACAACTCATAATAAAGCAAACCAAAACACACAGGAAAACAGCGCCAAATATTGCAAGATCCCTAATGTACAAATTTTGTATTATAAAGCCCCCCCCCCCTTTTTTTTTTAACTTTAAAATGGTGGAATACAGGGCGAAAATAATTAGTATTTTATTGATTATATTTTAACTATAGCAAATATTCTCAAAACTTTTTTTTTTTACTTAGTAATCTTTTTGGCGAATATTTTTTTTTTTTTCGTGGGCCAAATTTGTGGGAAATAAACCAGGAAATGTAGCATGATTTTTTAAAATTATATTTAAAACAGTTTGCTATCAAATTTCAATAAAAATAATATAATATAAATAAATTGATTTATTTAAATATTTCAGCACAAAAATGTTAAGAAGGCAATTTAAAAGTAAGCATGGTCTCAAAACTAATGGTGGCGAAACTAACATGGCGATATGACCCCTAAAGTCAGGGAGCATATCACCAATTTTGACCTAAGTAAACTAAATATAAATCTCTCGTCTACAGTGGCCGCGAGGGGGCAGTTGCCCCCTACTTTTTTAGGGGAAAATTAAATTTTTATTTCATTTTAGCTGCCTAAAACTAGGAATTATAAAAAAGCAACAGTATTTGGGAAACTAGCTACTTTTTAACTAAATTTTTAAATTTACTTCCGGGTCTTTTAGATGTCTCTAAATTTTTTTGCCCCCTCACTTTTTCCACCCAACCGCCGCCACTGCTCGTCTAAACATTATTGACGTTAAATGGAAGAATTTAATTAAAACAAAATAAGCGGGACATTATTTTATAAAATTTAAAGATTTCGACTATTTTTCCCCGTTCAACAGACACGCTTCTAGATTTTACAAGCAGTCTGCATTTTAATTTTTAAGAATTTACTCATCAACGATATATTTGTTTGGCAATACATAAAGTATAGTCTGACCACGGATTCCGAGACCACCACTTTTGGACGATTTTACACCGGAAAGGGGTCTCAGGCAATGAGTCATATGAGTGCATTTCCGGAGTTCTTTGTTAGATAACGCTCAGTAAAATGTAAACATCACCCTTCCGTTCTTCACTTTCCCCATACTTTGATGAAAATAATTCCGCTCGCCGTATGCGTAAAAGCGCCGAATCCGTTGCTAAACAATAAAAGCCAATAACTGAAGCATTTCTTTCGTAAAAAAAAATAAAGTAAGATAAAAAGAAGACAATAGGAATTCCCCAAGTTTAGCTTTCTTTCAAATGGTTTCACTTTACTCCAGTGACGTAATGAAGACAGCCAAGTCATTTCCTGATCGGAAGTCCTTGTCTATTAGGAAAAGAAAATCTTTTGTTTCAAGTCCCTTTCAGTCCCAAGCATAGAATTCTTCATTCTAAAATTCTGAAATTTGGGAAATGTACTCATTTTGGGCCTAAGATGAAAGTTCAAAAAGAAAAAAAATTAAGAAAGGGGGAAAAGAAAAGAAAGAAAGAAAACAACAGATCATAAAAAAAAATTTAAAAAAACAGCTGAAATAAAATATTTTAACATAATTAAAAATAATAAGAATGAAATTGTACCTGCAATTTCATTTAAATTATTTTTAAATTAATCTTTATTTTGACTTTTTTCGTTGAATGAAGTGAAGTTCAAAAAGGCAATTTTTGGATAGATAAAATCGACAGTGCAGTTATTTATTGGTAAGAATAAAAAATACATTTGAAAAGAGGAAAATGCGAAGAACTTAATGATGTCCATTTGGTATCAGAGGCAGATTTAGAAGCCGAACTAAAAAATAATGAAAACAATGATTCCAAATGTAATCATTGGGACAGAAGGATTTGGCCCTCAACTAGCCGGCAATAGCGAAATCACGGCACTTCTGAAGGTATAGATTCAAATCCAAAATTTAGCCCTATCAGATGAAAAGAACGATGGAATAAGTTAGTGAAGAGGAGGTGTAGGCTTGGGATTCTGTTCCCATTTCTCTCTCTCTCTCTCTCTCTCTTGATGAAGACGCATCAACCGGACGGGCTCTTGGAGAGGAGAAAGATGACGAGGAGGAGGGAGAGAATGAAGACGGCACGCAGACCGATAAGAAAGTCACGTCGAAAGAATCAAATGGAGGATTGCTTGCCCACTTTCATAACATTTGCCGAGCAATCTTCGATTACGTCAAAGAACGAGTTATGAAACTTCTTCATCGCATAAAACTCCGGTGGCAACTTTCTAAAAAGGCTGGAATTCGTAGTTATTTGTTGTAATACTAAGAAACGCGCAAATTTCATGCGACATTATGAATGGTAATGTTTAAATTTTGTTCTTCTGTCATATAAAATTACACGTATCCGTTTTAATTTTAAATAATCTGTTCAATTTTTGATATTACTCATATAATTGCGGCCGATAGATCGAAAAAAAAACCTTGCTGTAATTTCTGCAAATGGCATCACAAATCATGAACAGGTATGTTCTATTCAGTTATCAGGAAAAATCTCTTATCCAGCAACGAAGTGTTCCCGTTGTAGCTAGATAAGAGATACTCTATTGCAGAGGTTCCCAACCTGTGGTACGGAAGTGTTCCAGTTGTTGCCAGATAAGAGATACTCTATTGCAGAGGTTCCCAACCTGTGGTACGAAAGTGTTCCAGTTGTTGCCAAATAAGAGATACTCTATTGCAGAGGTTCCCAAACTGTGCAGGGGTACGCGAAATCAAAGTTGGTAATGGCAGAAATAAGGAAACAAAAGGAATTTAAAAAATCACGGGTTTTGTTTCTCCAAGTTAATACTTGCTATTTAATAACCATACCACTTGAAAAGTTGATTGTTACTGAGTGTAATTTTTAGCCTTCCTTATAAGTTAATGCGAAATTATTACAGTTCTGATTTCATTTGTTTCGGTGTTGAACTAATACTATTGTAAAAATGCAATAAAATGTAAAATAAAAAATAAGTCCAGCAAAAGTTAATCATTCGAGTCATTTCACTCTTAAGCTGACATGAGCCCTTAACATTATTGATAAAATCTTCTTTGCATAGATGGATGGTTGGTGGTGGTGGTGGGGGTATATGACAGTAGGGGGTACGCGAAAATAAAAAGACTAATCAAGGGGTACGCGGGGGAATAAGTATTGTGTTAATCTTATACAGATGTGTCAACTTTTGTCACTTGAACAATGTTTTGAAATGACAAAGCCTTATTATAAGCGTTAATTCTTAATTTATATCAATGACTTTGAAAACGACAAATACCTAGACCATCGCACGCTTACCTAACTGAAGCTTGAAGAAGACTGTCTCGTATATTTAATAAATATAATAAAATGTCCTCGCTCTACTTCCAGCGGAACAATATCAGCCATTGAAACAGATCTTCTGAAACGAAAACAGAGATCATCCACAATCTCACGCGACCGTACCTCATGTCGACACTCCTTCTACAACCCATAACAGGCATCTATCTAAAGAAACAATCATGCACAATGTATACGGGAGGGAGGGGGGGGGGCGCTATTCCACTGATGACAAGTACAGATGGTTGCGACACAACAGCTTTTATTCATCATTTTATTTTGCAGCGAACTTTTCGAAAAACGCTAAGAGGGCGCACAAGTGGGACTCGATAACAGTTTGCTCTCCACAGCCCATTTCGTAAACTACAAATGCTCTTTAAAGAGAGTGGCTGCCAGAGGATCGATATTGTGTACGAGAGAGAAAAAGAGCCAAAAAGAAGGCTTCTTCTGCAGGGGAACAACACCACACAGGAAAAATCGATCCGCTCCGCACGCGAGGGGGGGGGGGGGGGGGTAAGGTGTCTGTCTGTCTGCCCGAAAGAATGCACGTGACAGGTGGACCTCCAAAGAGAGGTTAATCTGGCATCTTTAATCAACTTAAGACTTCTTTTTAGGGACGTGAAAAGTTTTCAATAGTTAGGCTGATGTTTATTTAATTATGGATATGAGGCTGGAATATTCAATAGATATAAATGGTTTCTTAGCCTGGCCTTGGCATAGTTTTGAGAAGGAGCCATTCCGAGCTGTCACACCAAAAGCACGTACACTCCTCAATTTTCATGGCAGTCGCAGTCAAAAAGATTAAAGGAATTTGCATTTTGATATGGAATTTTCTATTGGAAAAAGATGTAATAAGCGTTATTCCCACCACCTGCACACTTCTGAAATATATATCCAACAAATTTCAACTATGTTTACTATCAGCGCACGTAGCATTTATTAATAAAAATATTCCACACAGGAGTCGTAACTAGAAAGGGTGAACAGTGGTTGAAAGTTGAACCAACAGAGAGTTTTGAAATGTCAGACAAATAAAGTTAATTTTAGACATGTCAAAAATTTTAATTTGCGTAGCAGTCAGGAAATGCCGGGGCCGGATAAGTAGACAGGCAATGTAAGCAACTGCCTACGGGCCCCGCAACGTTCAGGGGGCCCCGAGATTATTATTATTTTGAAATTATTTTCAGGGCTTTGATTTGATTTATAAAAGATGTGTACCTGGATTTAATGAAATTAAAAGTATCGTTTCAAAACGTTATTCTTGGGATTTTTTTCATGTTTTTAAATTCATTAGCAGATCAATATGTAGCAAGTCAACTATCCCGACAAATTTTGCATTAGAAATTGCTTGGTAATTTTTTCAATCATTTTATTTAAAATTACTTACATTTTTATTTAAACTTTAATCTTTTATACTCGAGATACTAAAACCAATTTTTTTGAGGACGATGCGCAAAATAAGCTGTTGTTATTGTAGTTTGTCATAATATTTGTTACTGAAAAACTTCTTACATAGAGATTAAATTAATTAGTAAAAGTGAAAGTTACGCAAGTCCTAAAGCCTACCTTCAAAATAAGGGGGGGGGCGAAGCAAAAGAAAGTGTACTTTTTAGCTATCCTTATAAGTTAATGTGAAATTATTACAATACTGGTTCCATTTGTTTTGGCGGTGAACTAATACTATTGAAAAAATGCAATACAATGAAAAATCAAAAATAAGCGCACAAATGTTATTAATTGGAGTCATTCGACTCTTAAGTTAACATAAACCCTTAACATTTTTGATAAAAACTTCTTGCATAGACGGATGGTTGGACGGGGGGGGGGGATTTGACAGTAAGGGGGTCCGCGAAAATAAAAAGACTGATCAAGGGGTACGCGAGGGAAAAAAGGTTGAGAACCCCTGTTAGAGATTTAATCCCTACCGGAAATTGTAAAGGGGAATCTTTTTCCCTTCTCTAGCAGATGTAATCTCGGGGCCGAAGAGGCCTCACGTACTTGTTTCTTTTCTGTGTACCTGTTGTTCTTGTGATTCGTCCTGTGTGCGTGTGTTTGTGTTGATGTCCAAATAAAGCCTTTTGTGTGATGCTGGGTCCGTTATCTGGATAAATTACTGCAGGGCACTTTTTAACAACCCCCCTGTACTACAAGCAAATCTTTATAAAAAGAGAGGCATTGTCGGTGGACATGCTTTCCAATACTAAATTCACCCATCTCGCATGTAGTTGTTAGAAGCTAATAAGGTTGCATTCGTGCATGAGTAACAACATCCTCCGATCCATTTTGCGCCTCTCTCTTCCTCCCTCATTGCGAGAAACGGGCAGGCAATCACTCAAATGCGATTTTCCAAGAAGACATCCTGCGATAGCCTTGGTTGCAAATTGAGGCACAATTTATTCATCAGCTGATTCGGACTTGATGACGCGAGGCGTTTCTTGGTAAACGCCACCGCAGCGCCACTGCACGCTCTTGTAACACAAGAAGTGACAATTGCGGCTGATCTCGCGATTTTTTAGAATCTTCTGAAAGCTGCCTCGGCGATATTGGTGACCTTGATGCCACTAATCAAGCAAGGCATCAAGCGCTCTATTTTCAGCAGATCTTAGTATGATTTGACGCTTTCAGATGAAGCGAAAGTGACACGTGGAGTCAAATAATATGCCACGAAAGAAGTCCATTTATAAAAAATGAGCAATGGTACAAAATTGTTTCAAAAGCAAATCGAGATTTACGCTTGTTCTAGAAGAGCGTTTATTATGAAATTCGTTGCGTGAAGGATAGAAATATGCAACGAGAATTCATATTTACAGTTTAGTTTAGTTATATTAACGCATTGAAGACTGGCGTTGTGAAAACGCAACATTAATTTCTCTACGTTTTGTATGTCCGAAGTAATATTCTTATTTTATTCTCTATACTTTAATTGTTCGTAATAATTTTTTTGTTTCCACATTAGCTGAATCTTTTGACATCTGCAAAAAAAATATATATATTATTTTGTCTGGTGTTTTGAAAGCGGAAAAAAAGTCTACTTTCAAATAATAATTGTAGATGCCGAGAGCACGTGCCGAATTTCCAATTTGATTCACATTTCTAAATAATTTTTTTTAAATATCGTTTTGGACTGATGTTACGAAAACGCAACATTTTGTAACCTTTATGAAAATAAATTTTATGAGAATTAATTTTATGGAAACAACTTAAATGTGTTTTTAATGCTGCGAGAAGTGTTAAAAAACTATCCGGTGAATTTCCGATAAAGAAAACACGGGTCTTAAATGGGTTAACGTCCCGTTTTGAAGCAACACAAGGGCCATTTTGAGATGCACCTCGTCACTTTGATCCGCCGTCAGATAACGCGGACGACACACGAGCTAGCACCCCCTCTCCAAACTTCCACACCACATACGCGCCCCGTCCATCCTTGTAGACTCTAAACCCTATGGGTGAGTAGGTGGATGTGGGTTATGGGCACTACATCCGCAGGAGGACGTTTGACCCCCTAGACCCACTTCGTATGATTTAACATGCCAGAGGCCTAATACACGACGGATCTTCAGTAGAATCGGGTTTCAAACCTGGAATCCCCCGGCTCCGAGGCTGATACCTTACCACTAGGCTACCACGGCTTAATTCACATGCACAAAGAACTTTTTAAAAATTTCTGCACTTTTTTTGCGTTTATTCGACAATGCAACTTATACACATAAAATTTAATATATGCACAAATGGTTTACTTCAATCTGAGCATTTCGTTACAGATTTTAAAAGCTACACAAATGTCGAATAAACGCAAAAAAAATTCAGTTAACATTTCCCGCGAGTATTGTGGAGAAAAACAATTAAAGAACAGTTGCTAGAGGGGGGGGGAGAAAGAAAAGCCAACGTACAATATTTAATTGCCATTATATATTCAAAAACTTAATTATATAAACACAATATTTCTTTTTTTTTTGCCCGATAGGGTTATTTCATACGGTGCCGTAATTTTGTCACTTCTGTCAATAATTATTTTTCAAACATTTATTTGGATGAAATCTGACAGATCACTAAGTGACTGTCACACAGTGGATTACAGTTTTCGTCACTAGGTCGCTGCGCCAATATCCAAGATGTTTTTTGCAAATATTTTGTCAAATAAATCAAGGAAGATTCATTTCATTTCATTGTTGTTAAAATTACAATTCGCTAATCACTAAGTCACTAACTAAAGTATCACTAAGAAAATCGACGATTTAACTGTATATAAACGGTCACTGTGTATATTTGTCACTGTATATAAACGGTCGTCAATCGCCTATAAAACGTCGTATTTTATATAAATACTATATGTTGTAATTTGCGTAATATTATAATCAGCTATTACAGAAAAGTATAATTTTACATGAGGTAAAATTGCGTAAGATTACAAAAGAAAATTATGCATATATTAATAGCAATAACAATAACACTTTGAGAAATTAATTAGTTCATAATAACGATGCTATTGAAGATTTAGAACAAAACATTAAAAAAGCACAGATAATAATGATAAAGCAAAATTCTCTTAATAAATAGGATAACAGCTTTTCAAATAAAAAAATCATTCTGTGCTGTAAGCTCTAAGAAGTGGTTTCTCGTTCTCTAATAAGTTTACCGAAACGTTACAGAAAAACTTCAATTAAATAAATTCCATCCCCTAAACGCAATTAAGTTACAGTCAAAGGATTCGGGCCCAAGAATAGATGAAATTCTTACGCCCACTTTTAGAAAAGTAAAATATCCCAGACGCTTTCTTTAGAGAAAGAGAATGGACATTTGCCAATGATTCGCTGCTTTGTTCTAGTCAACAATCTATTCAAATTTAAACACCAGTAAGATGAATTGAGCGATCGGTTAGTAAATCGGAATAAATTAAAGCCCTTTTCATATAGGGTTGGCATCTTCCCAGGTATTTCTGTATGAATTCAAACAAGAAAAGCGTCAGAGCGTGTTAAATTAAATTTAATAAAACGTCTTTTAACCCTTTGGGGCACGGAATTTTAGAAAATAAAAGCTGCAAAGAAATTTTATTTCTTTTTAAATTGAACAAGTTGGTTTATTTTTATTAATAAAGGAATAACATAATATAAAGCCTTAAAATAAATAATAATCCAATCAAGTTTTTTTCTAATAGTGTGGGACTCAAATACTCCCACGGTGCACCATGAAACTACATGGGTTCAGGTGGTACAAAAAATATCCCACCATGCATATTTATGCACCAAAATATGTGGGGCACTTTTAATATCTCTGAGCCTCAAAGAGTTAAAAAGTACATTTTTAAAATTTTAACTATTTTCTTCTTTTTAGTTTTTTATCATTGGAAAATAACTAATATTTCACATAATAATAAATTAAATATTACATTGAATTATTTTTAAATTAAACATATTGCATTTAATTTAATATTATGGAATTTTGCAATCCAATTTTCCCCTCAAATTCACTATCAGGTGTTGCCAACCGTATGGAATCAAAATTTAATCAAATAAATTGATTAACAGCTAATTAAATAATAACTGATAATAATATAAATACAGCGTTGTGATCGAGAACACAAATTTCAGAACTTCACGAAGATAGCGGAAAATCGAATGCACAATTCCACCTTTACAAACACAAACGAGTCGCATTAAATAGAAGTGAGCAAAAACCACTGACAGGGGAAGAAATGCCACACTTACCCCTGACTAGAGCATTCGTCGAAAACCTTCCTCCGCCTATTTCACATTCACACTCGACCTGCAAGACAAGAGAAGAGAGCATTACTCAAGCGCGTCCCACACACTCGAGGAACGGCGCGCGTTATAAGGGGAGATGCGTCAACGGTGTGGCACCGTTTCTTCATCCGTTGTTCGAACGTGGACACGTGACCTCGGCACAACACAAACAAACACGCATTTATGAAACAGTCAAACAACGCGAGAATTACAGCACTGTCACGCGCTTTATACAGCTTGGGTTAGTTCCAGTTGGTTTCTTAGTGGAGATGCTACTGTTGAAATATATGAAGTATAACGCAACATATAGTATAACAGTATATGAACATATAGTATAACAGTTCATATAGTATAGCAGTATATGAACATATAGTATAACAGTATATGAACATATAGTATAACAGTTCATATAGTATAACAGTATATGAACATATAGTATAACAGTATATGAACATATAGTATAACAGTATATGAACATAGTATAACAGTATATGAACATATATGAGTATAACAATGAACATATGGTATAACGGTATGAACATATGGTAGCAACAGTATATGAACATATAGTATAACAGTATATGAGTAAAAGTAGACATATAGTATACAGTATATGAACATATCTAGTATAACAGGTAAGCTATATGAAAAGGTACATAAAGATATATGAACGAGTTCATATGTATACACGAGTATTACATATAGTATAGCAGTATATAACATATAAGTATTAGTTATGGTATAACAGTATATGAACATATAGTAATTTGTATATGAACATATGTTATAACATGCGTATGCATTAACATATAGTATAACGAGCTATATGTTGACATATAGTATACATGTAGCTATGAATCATAATTAACAGTATATGAACATATAGTATAACAGTATATGGAACATATAGTATAACAGCTATATGAAAATAGTACATTATAGTATAACAGTATGAACATATGTATAATAGTATATGAACATATAGCATATAACAGTATATGAACATATAGTATAAATCAGTATATGAATATATAGTATAACAGTTCATAGTATAAAGCATATGACAATGTATAAAGCAATGAATCATATAGTATACATGTTCATATAGTATAATAGTATATGAACTTATAGTATAACAAGTATACACTGCTGAAAGTATATACTGTATAACAGTAAGCTTACGGAGAATCAGATTGGGAGTCCAGTGGGTGGCTATCGGGCTGAACCCCCCCCCAGAGCTAGACCAGAAGTCTTTATTTTATTTAAAATCACCACAGCTGTTTTTTTTTTCTTCAATCTCCCTTTTGAAAAAGTGGAAAAACATTCTTCCCTGGTTTTTGAGGGGCTGAAAGTTTCCACTTTGTAGTCATTCCCGGCCCAAACGTTGACACGGTCAAAACTTATGTTTTTTGCTAATCATTTCAATGTTTTTTAGTTAAATTCCATCGAAAGTATTGTAGTGTTCTTTATGATTCTTATTGTCAAGTGAGTCAAATTCTATAAGTTAAAGTGTTTTGGTTTACATAAGCCATGAGCCGTAATATAGCAGCTAGCTAACGAAACAGGATGAATCATGTTGGTTATTTTACACTTGAACGGTGCATCGTCGTTAATCTATAAAATAACTAGTAGGGGAAAAAAAAGTGATTAAGTTGTTAAAATCTTTATAGGTTTTAAAGAAGAAAAAGTATTTTGGAGGGCACAATTTTCGGTTAGATGTATTAAAACTGGTAGCTCAACAAATTAACAAATCTCTACAGAGATGTACTTTGAATATATTTATGATATTCCATACTTTGATTGTTCCGCAAACCACCTGTTGAAGTCGAACAAGGTGATAGACGGTTTCCCGATGCATGGCGCTGACACAGTAACCAGCGGAGGTGGTCTCCCCTAAACTTTCTCGTATACTCTAACGTAGAAAACTAGAATAGTGTGACGTCGATAAACTTCCGTCGCAAATGCGTAAAGTTGGGGTTGCAGTGGTTTTGAAGGATCAAAACAAATTCAAATCCCTGCGCATTCCCTTTTGCAACAGGTCTAAACGAGACTCCCTAAATGTTTTGCTTCACTTACAAAATAGCATAGAAGGTGGTTTTGGCAAACTACCAAGTTTCAAGGTCCCTTTTCTTCTTTGCACATGTCACCAGTAGGCATGCGCAGAGCAGTTGATTTCAAAACTGAACAAGTATGCGATTATACAGACCGACAGACAGTCAGCCCTTCAATTGGATTTGGCCCAAAATTTTTATACAGTTCT
>BGPR01000278.1:99248-125939 GCA_013235015.1 Araneus ventricosus
TAGTATAACAGTATATGAACATATAGTATAACAGTATATGAGTAAATGAACATATAGTATAACAGTATATGAACATATAGTATAACAGTATATGAACATATAGTATAACAGTATATGAACATATAGTATAACAGTATATGAATATATAGTTTAACAGTTCATATAGTATAACAGTATATAAGCATATAGTATAGCAGTATATGAACATATAGTATAACAGTATATGAACATATAGTATAACAGTATATGAATATATAGTATAACAGTTCATATAGTATAACAGTATATGAACATATAGTATAGCAGTTCATATAGTATAATAGTATATGAACTTATAGTATAACAGTATACACTGCTGAAGTATATACTGTATAACAGTTATTACACAGAATCAGTGGCGAATCCAGGGGGTGGCTATCGGGCTGAACCCCCCCCCCAACTACACCAGAAGTCTTTATTTTATTTAAAATCACTACAGCTGTTTTTTTTTTTTTTTTTTCTTTCTTAATCTCCCTTTTTAAAAAGTGAAAACATTTCTTCCTGGTTTTTGACAGGCTCGAAAGTTTTCCCACTTTTGTAGTCATTCCACTCGTATTTGAAGCGTTGACACGGTCAAAAACATGTTTTTGCTAATCATTTCATTGTGTTTTTAGTTAAATTATCGAAAGTATTGTAGTGTTCTTTATGATTCTTATTGTCAAGTGAGTCAAGTCCTATAAAGTTAAAGTGTTTTTGGTTTACATAAGCCATGAGCCGTAATATAGCAGCTAATACTAACGAAACAGGATGAATCATGTTGGTTATTTTACACTTGAACGGTGCATCGATCGTTAATCTATGAAATAACTAGTATGAGGGAAAAAAGTGATTAAGTTGTTAAAAATCTTTATGGGTTTTTTTTAAAGAAGAAAAAAAGTATTTTGGAACTTAATTTTCGGTTAGATGTATTAAAAGCTGGTAGCTCAACAAGTGTAAATCTCTACAGAGATGTGCTTTGAATGTAATTATGATATTCCACGCCATTTTGATTGTTCCACCACCAAACCACCTGTTGAAGTCGAACAAAGGTGATAGACAGTTTCCCGATGCATATGGCGCTGACACAATAAACCAGCGGGAGTGGTCTCCCCTAAACTTTCTCGTATACTCCTAACACATGTAGAGAAAACTAGAATAATTAATGACGTCAAATAAACTTCCGTCGCAAGTAAACCAAAGTTGGAACCACGCGTGGTTTGAAGGATCAAAACAAATTCAAATCCCCTGCGCATTCCTTTGCGCAACAGGACCTGGCGAGACTCCCTAAATGTTTGCTTCCTTACAAAATAGCGCCAGAATTGGTTTTTGGCAAACTGCCAAGTTTCGGAGTCCCTTCTTCTTTGCACATGTCACCAGTAGGCATGCGCAGGCAGTTAGTTTCAAAACTGAACAAGTATGCGATTATACAGACCGACAGACAGTCAACCCTTCGACGGATTTGGCCCAAAATTTTATACGGACCTACATTCATGACGATAAAACTGTGTACCAAATTTTATCTCTCTAGCTATTCAAGTTTTTGAGTTATAGCGTTCGCATGACCGCGGGCGTACAGATTGACAGACTTCCCGTTGATGGCTTTTGTCCAAAATTTGATAGAAACCTACAAATTATGTTTAAAGACCACATACCAAATTTCATCCCCGTAGCTCTAATAGTTTTCGAGTTATCGTGTTCACAGACAGACAGACAGACAGACACACAGACAGACAGACATAATTCCAAAATTGTGTTTTTCGGACTCAGGAAGGTCTAAATCGTGGAGATTCGTCAAAATCTCGAGTTCGAATTTTTTGACGATTACAATACTTTCTCTTTGTATACTTCGTATACGAGAAAGTAAAAATCTGGTCAACAGTAACAATGTAAATGGCTTAGTTTATCTCTGTCTATTTATAAAAAGTAGGGGTAGGTAGATTGATACGAGGGAACATTGATACAGTTCTTAAATTTTCATGATTGGAATGGCTCAAGATGTTCATATTCCCCCTTAAATATGTCACTGTAACCCTTAGCACACGGTAAATTTTTCAGCCATGTTAAGACAAAAGTTAATTTACAAATGAACCAAACCGCTAATCATCTAGTCGAAATAAATTTTACTCTAAGTACGTGTTGTGTGATTTCTTTCACTAATTACGTTTTCCTGCCAGGGAAACTACTCCAAAGGTAGGAAAAACATTTATATTTCTGAACTATATTAAGTTTTGAGGTTTTTTCAGCGTTGATTTTGCGTGTTGTTTGTAGTACTACTTGTACTTTACTTGTTTTAAGTAAAAAAGTCTCTTGGGGCAGATTGATACAGTTGACTCCGGGGCACACTGATACGCATCTTCTGTGTGTATCAATGCGCCTTAAAAGCAACTACTTTGCAAAATAATCTTCAGAACTGGAAAAAACGTAAAAATGAACTATCTAAGAGAAACAGGCAATTAATATTTGTTTAAACTATGAAAACAGTTTCAATTTCGTTGCAAAAATAAAAAGAATTGTTGTAAATTAAGTTCAAAAATATTTTTTTTTTACGAATTTATTAAAATTGGAGAAAAAAATTGTACGGAAATTTAATTAATATCATCAAAAAGATATATATATATATATTTGCATTTTTAAGATGGTGTGAAAATTATTTTTGTGCTAATTTTTTTTCGTAAGTCATCAAGGAAGAACGAGAAAATTTCCCTTAATTTTTAATTCATTAAAATTTCAAAAAACGGCTTAGAGGTACACATTCTCTCCCTCCAAAGTATATTTACACACACAGAGTAACATTCTCCTAAATTATTATTAGAGATAAATTATTTTCTGAGGCATTATTGTTTCAATTTTCCAGTCTCATTAAAAATGCTGAAATTTCATTAAAATAAAAATTTGTTTCTTTGTTAAACTTTTAAAACTTGATTTGGAATACAAAGTTTATCGATAAAACAAATTTTGTTTTGATCCCAGACCTATTAACCATCATTATTTTCGATATTTCCGTATGTATCAATGTACCCGTTGTATGGGGCAGATTGATACAAACCCATTTTCAGGAAAAAAGTGTAAAAAATATTTTATTATTTCATTTCTGACCAAAACTCGACTGAAATCCTATATTAGATTAACAAATGCATAAATATAGTGAATTAGTTCTAATTATTTCCGTTGGTAAAATCATTTTTTAGCTTTCCAAAAAAAGTATCAATGTCCCTGTGTTCCCCTAAACCTTTTTCTTTTATCGATGGCCAGGTATTTTAAGAAAATTTATTCTAGACGGGCAACTCTGTCTGTTTCACATTTCAAAGTCAGGCTACCGCTGAAAAATAAACGAAGGTAAGAAATTAAAGGATTTAAGAGTATAGTCTCCGAGAATACTACAAAAGATTAATTTTA
This sequence comes from Araneus ventricosus, assembly GCA_013235015.1. Lineage (NCBI taxonomy): Eukaryota > Metazoa > Arthropoda > Arachnida > Araneae > Araneidae > Araneus > Araneus ventricosus. The sequence goes on from BGPR01000278.1 coordinate 102,663, forward strand.
AATGCTTTCTTACAGAAAACATATAGATTTCAGGGGGAAGGGGGAAACACGGACATTCACTTTTTCAAAATTTAATGATAGACAAATTAACTTATATAAACATGCTGATTTTACCTGACGTTTTTTTACTAGTTTCTATATGAATAAATGCTTTTTCATTTTAAATGAGTAAATCCCAATTTCTTATTAAATTAGATTCATGAGAGAATGTGAAATAACTAGCATAGATAACATATTTTCAATTTACTTTAAAAGGTAAGACAACAACTTAAAAGAAAAGTGGAAACATGATCCACGAAATTCAAATGGAATCTTTTAATGCGATTCACTGAACAATAACAAAGAATTTTCATTCGTTAAATCAGTACCTTTCCTTCTAATGCATTTCCCAGAGAAATTCAAAAACTAATTTCAAAACTTCTGAAGCTTTTCAAAATCGAGTTTCTCCACAAAAAGCGCTAAACGAACCAAAGATTCAAGCGTAACTCTCTGCGACCTTTAACTTACAGAATAAAAAAAAAAAATTATAATAACAGGGACAGAATTTTAAAAAAAATGTGATAACAAGGGCACAAGATAAACTGGAAAAGTGTTCCGAGATTAACGGCGTAAACAACAAGTATTCAAAAACGATTCAAAGAGGTGAAACAAGCATAAACCACCATAAAGTGGATTACCACTGCGAACGTGAGAGACATGTGAACATGCAGCTACCCAGGAAAACAGTTTGTGATGTGTTATGCAGATTAAAACATTGTTACCGATGCCATTTCTACAACAACAAAGGAAGCATGTTCGTCCGCCAACTTAGTATTTGACACATCAGCTGGTGCGTTGACAAAAAAAACCCGGGTAGCAGACTCTGCGAAGCGTGGAATGGGATGCATTTCAAGGGTGGATGAAAAGGCGGGAAGGGAGTTCGTTATTACATAAAAGAAAACCACGAAGAAAAAAAAGAAAGGGAGGAGGGGGATTCTCACACGCGACCCTCTCCTGACCGGTTCAACGGAGACGCTAAGTGGCGCGGGGCGATGACTCGGAACGGTGCTTCTTCGCGCCAGCAGCTCTGTGCACGATCATCTTCAAAAGAATGCCACCCTCCCTCTAAAGGTATCGCCAATGGCCGGGGCGGTGCCAGAAATTGGTTTTGGAGGAGGGACGCCGACCATTGTGTCAGTGGTAGAAATGTTGCGAATGCTCTGGATTATGTCAGGAATGCCAGAAGCTAGGAGATCTGCTCTTATGAAATCAGTTCTCGTTCCATTGTTCGGGATTTAGTAAGCCGTGAGATCGGATTTGCTCGATGTCGAAGAACGGAATCTTGCGTCCCGCCGATTGTAGATTGCGCTAATAGGGTTAAAGATTTAGTACTAGCTCGTGAGGGCTTAAATTTGTAAGCTTGTAAAAAAAGTCTCACTGTTTAGAGAGCAGAAATTAAAGAGATTTAAAGGAAAGGTTTTTCCAACATATTGCGTAAGGGAAATGAAGTTATCTGCTTCAGGAAATAACAATAATATTTTGAAAGATTCACCAGAGTTCACTATCATTAAAAAAGAAATCCTAATCCCAAACTTTCGGGCTACAAATTCCCAGTTTCCGCCCATATGCCAGACTTAATTGCGAATATATAGCATTTGGGTAATAATGCAAAACCTATAACAGGCAGTAATATGATAGTCACTATCCATTGTATAGAAGGGGAGATGCTTTAATAGGTAATTGTTATTGGCAACTATTCGGTATTCAGCCTATTCGGCCGCAGGCCGAATACTAAGCAGATATTCGGCCGAATATATTCAGGATAATAACTTTTTTAAATGTGCTTTTAAATACACGTTTAACAAAACTTGCGAATTGCTAAATTTGCGAACCTCAAAAATTTCCCGCATTTTTTCCACCAATTAAATGATCACTCCATCCTACCTATTAGAGATTTTTTTTTTTTTTATCAAAATAGGAATTAACTTCTAGTAATTTTAATTTATCCATTCAATTTTCTTCTGTGTTTGCTATTGTCGTGTTCTGCAATGATGACTTTTATTTCTTTGAAGCTATCCCAAAATTAAGAGTTTCTTATTTCTTGCTATTGGAATTAAGATATATAAAATATTACAAATATACAGAAAAGTATTAACATTTTTTAAATATAAAAATAATAAAAACTTAATTTTATTTAATCTTGATTTTTTTTTCGTTTAAAATTTCAAAATATTTCATTTACAATCAAAAGTGAAATGTTTTTTTCAAATTTGGTATTCGGTCAAATCATCATTCATTACATCCCTAGTAATTATTAGAAGTGACTCATACACGGTTTGGCAGGAAGCAAAACTGCGCATATCCGGCCCAACCGCAGAGTGGTAGCCATTACTAACGCGCATATCCTCTCTATCTATTTTATTCATGATGCTGGTTAAGAATGTCGCGAACGCACGCAGAATCTTTTCTTTTCAGTCGTGTAAAGGTCACAATGTCACGACTACCCAATACGCTATATATATATATATATATATAATTCTCATACATGGCGACAAAAAAGGTCCAATTTCTTAATCACCGTTTGGCAACAGATCGCAAGTTTTTTTTGTTTACATTCGATTCGACGATTGTATCCTTGAACTGTTTTTAACTCCTTTGGATACTAGGACACGAAAGCCCTGGCAGCTATAAGTCTCAAAACCTACAAAATTTCAAGTCAAGTCAAGTTCGATGATTGTAGCTTGATTTTATCTGAGACGACGAGATTTTCCAAAATGAGTTGAAGTCGGGCAGATTCAATTATAAATCGAAATCGTCGAAAAAGAGAACTGTTGAACAACTGAAACTGTTGAGGAATCTTTCCTAAGAACGATCCAATATGAATGTACAAAATAGAGTCAAGCGTTTTTGTGTACGGAACGAAGTTCACGAGCTATAGGTATGACTATGACAGGACTCTGTTCTTTTATCCATGTAGCGAAGATTTTCTGATTATTTCTGTGAGAAAAAAGCATGTTTAAAATTTTGGTGTCAAAAGCAAGAATTTTAGAATTTTTTTTTAAATTTTGAAAAAAGGCTGTTTTGTTAATGTTATAAAGATAAAAGTAAATAATATTATGGGTTATAATTTTGAATAGCGAATCTGAACATATTTAGAGCCTTTTGTCTCTTTAAAGTGTCCTTTTTAAGCAAAAAGTTTGTTAAATGGGTTAACTCATCTTTCGAAAACTTAATTTTCTGAGGTTTTAATACATGAATATCTTACCCGGCGAGAAAAGTTATATCTTTCTTGGCTAAATAATTATTGCAGAGAGTGTGCATACATGTGGCGAAGCGTTTCTGAGCAACAATTCATTCAGAAGTGTGGATATTTAGAAGTTTGTTAATAGGCTAAACAAACGGGGTTCAGTAAAGGGCTAATGAAACTGTTGAAAAAACATTCAATTGTGTGTACCAAGAAGTTTTAAGTGCCTGATTTCTGATTGATGAAAATAATTTTTATTTGTAAACATCTTATCATACATTTTAGCATTCAAATTTCTTTTTAACATTTACATATATATGGTACTAGCAGTACGCGCACGGCGTTGCCCGTGGAATCAGGACTTTAACAAAATGAAAAAAAAAAAAAAAAGAACCGCCCACAATGACATGAAAAAGTTTTGAAAACAAAATCAAAACAAAAGATACACATTTTTTGATTTTCCTGCTTATTTTTTTTTTCACGTTACAGTACAGAGTACGTTAATCCAAAACAATATTACAAAATTGGAACGTGAAAATGATTATTATACAGCAAGCAAAATATAAATCAAATCCGAAAATAATAATCGAAGTAATTCATTCAGGTGAAGGTCATGACGTATCCTACGCGCCCGCCAATCAAAATTGGCATCAACGTTCCGAAGAAGTGCCGCTTTTGGAACTCGATCGAGAAAAATAACTCGCAACGGCCCAGAAAAAAATTAATTTTAAAAAAAGGATAAAAGATATTTTAACCATTCTTGTTTTAAATCCGACAGAACCGTTCTAGTTATAAGATAAAAAAAAAAAATTGAAAATAATAGTGTTATTAGAAAGTCGGATGCAGCAAATTTAAAATCAAAACCAACATTTAGACGGCAAAACTGACTGATTTTTAAAAAATTCTCAAAATTCAGTAATTTACGATAGAAATTCAAAACTAACTTCATTAGAACGGAAATCGCGTGTTCTTTCCGATGGTCTATCTATTTTTGTCGTACAATTATTCGAAACCATTCTATTGAGAAATTAGTGCGAAAAATCAACCAAAACAACACAAAACATTAAATATAAAAATTTCTAGATTAAAATTTAAAATTTCGGCTTCGAGGTGCATTCAGCCACCATTGCGACTACCTGTGTACCAAATTTCATGGCTGTAAGTGCGATAGATTCGTCTGGACATCGCAGACAAACACACACACACGCACGCACGCACACAAACATTGCCTTTTATAAGTATAGATAAAGGTAAAATTTTAATTTTATAATTTGATTATTTAGTTTTTAGTAATTAAAAGTTCAGTTTTAGTTTTTAAAAAAGAATTTAGTTAGAACTTCCTGCTATTCAAATAATTTAAATTTACTTTTAGTAATTAATGTATTCATAATTTCCTATTACTAGCAGGTACTCATAACCGAACAGCAAGCGAGCGAAGCAAGCTGGACGTAGTGATCCCAAAAGAATCACAACGTGATTCTTGGGGATTGACGAGCGGAGCGAGTAGGGAATGTAACCCCCTAGTAGGTCAAATTTTCAAAATCACCACCTTAGAAACCTAACCAATTTGAAAACGGGATAAAATAAATTAGGAAATGAATTTGTCACAACATATTTATTAGGACTATACAATTTAATAATAGCCTAAAATACCACTTAAAATATACCACAATAACGAACATTTCAACTTTTTTTAAAGCCAGACAATGCGAAGCAAAATAATTATAGTAATTGCATCTAAATACGATATTTGGGTGGAATGAGCGCAACTTACAAGCACAATGTATGAACAATTCCTTCAAAAAAGAAAGAAGAATAATGACAGAAAAATATTTCTAATTTTAACAGTCACAAAATTAGTTAATTGTAATTTCTGCTTCTATAGATGAAAAATAATTAGTAAACACACCTCAAGCACTAATTTATCAGAAATCGACAATGTTATACATTAATTAAATCCAGATTTTACAGTTACACTTTAAAAGAAAAAAATTCTTTCCAAACAGATGAGAGAAATAGTGAGGGGGGGGGGGGCATCACCAGTTCGTATCGCGAATCTGAAAATGTCACTGAAAGATTTAAAAAATATATTTTCAGAATCAACCTTTGCATTTCTTCCCATGAGCTAAACAATGCTATTTTTCACTTTCTGCGCATTCTTTTCATTAACTTTTTTTATTTACTCAGTATTCAATTTCACTTACAATATCCAATTCACGCGATGACCGAAACCTTCACTTTCTTATTCATGCTTCTACGAACTGTGTCAATAGACTAAAAATGAGTTATGTTACGAAGATGTCGGACAAAGAAAATGTCAATAGTGCCCGGTGACACTCTGATAGGGGTTGCGTGTTTTCGTTTGGAGGTGTTCCAATTGCGTGACAACTCCATCGAGGAGAGGGCTATTTTAGAGCACATCGATCCGCGGAAAAAGTCGCCAAGACAGATGATTCAGGATCCGTTTCCATCCAGCTGCGAGGAATGCGAAACCTGCCATTTGGATTCAACCTTATGACAGTTTTCAGCCAACAATCACTCGTCGGCGCCATTTTTCAAAGATGACAGGTAAGGTTGAATGCAATTCCGATTGAACTCGCGGGTGGTTTGATTTACATAGCAGAGAGCAGATTGACAACAGCATCAGAAAAATCACTCATTTATTTGAAACGTAAGAATTAATTAAAAAGAGATAAAAACCACTAAAACACAACACGTAAGTAAGAACGTATATTCTCTTTTCTATTTCGAGAAGAGAGATAGTAAAATAGTTCATTACTGTCACTTTTTTAAAAGGCAACTTTTTACTTTCTCGCATACGAAGTATACAAAGAGAAAGTATTGTAATCGTCAAAAAATTCGAACTCGAGATTTTGACGAATCTCCACGTTTTAGACCTCCCTGAGTCCAAAAAACACAATTTTGGAATTATGTCTGTGAACACGATAACTCGAAAACTATTAGAGATACAGGGATGAAATTTGGTATGTGATCTTTACACATAATTTGTAGGTTTCTATCAAATTTTGGAGAAAATCCGTCTACAGGAAGTCTGTCTGTCTGTCCGCGGTCATATGAACACCATAACTCAAAAACTTGAATAGGTATATATATAAAATTTGGTACACAGTTTTATCATCATGAATGTAGGCCCGTATAAAATTTTGGGCCAAATCCGTCAAATGGTTGACTGTCTGTCGGTCTGTATAATCGCATATTTGTTAAGCATTCATTTCAAAACTGATCTCCATGCGCACGCGTACTGGTAAGCAATCTCTGGTACCAAGCGGGAGAATTACGTCACTTTGTCCTTGAGACGGAGTTTGTGATAAATTCGTTTTATCTCCTGTTTTGTTATCGCTCGCTCGTCTTAGCGGAGCTTGTTGGAGTGTGATGGAAAATAAGTATTGCTAAGTTTTAATACATAGGCATCTCTTTGAATATGATTTTTCACCTAAATATCTTACAATCACTATAATCTGCAATGAAAAGCCTTCTGATATTCGTTGCATTCTGGGTTACAGTAGGTTCGATTTTTTTTATCCACGCAAGGGGAGGGGAAATGACAAATTTTTGAGCAGTATACGAGAAAGGTAGGGCCACTAGGGGAGGGGAGCGTTAGGGGAAGTCACTCCCACTGGTTTAAAAGGCAGTGACTAAATAATGGGAGCTTCTAAAATTTTTTAAAAATTTCAATTCGGATTCTAGGTCTATGTCCAGCAATAGCAGATATTCTAAAATCGGTTTTCGCCACAATTCACAATTTTCGAAAGATAATATCCACTAAAAATTTCAAATGATGTTTAATTTGATTTTCTTAACGCCAGATTACGGAAATTAACTTTTTAAATTACCCCCCCCCACACACACACACACACAATTTTCGAGGGAAAATATTTTATCACCGATAATAGATCACATAAAGATCAATAAATTCAAAGTACAATGACTTTATTATGTAATTCCACAAAATGTATATAAACACGAGTTCTCAAATTATATATCTTATTATTCAACAAATTTCGTTTGTTAAATCTCTAAGTGATGAGTCGTTTTTCTCAGATACCAGATATCCTACCGCATTTTATAATTTTGCTAATATTTATCTTTACTATTTTGATTGAAATCATTTGACATGAGGGTGGAAAAATTTTAAACTATATCTTTCTTTCTCTTTTTGTTTTTTAATTCCAAAAATGAGAAGTCGCACAGAGTTTATAGTGCCGGCAACAAAGAATTAAATAAACAAAATATCAAATCTTCGATGCACTAATAATATCTCAGAAAAAAAAGACTCAAAAAATCATAGCAATACATACCAGTTTGGACAGGGGAATTTAAAATTTGGTATATAACATATTAAAAACGGGGGAAAACGTTTCTTATTTAAGAACACAAATTTTCCAAAGAGAAAAATTTACAGAAGTTAAAGCAGAAAAAGCAAAGTAAAGGTAAATATTTTCATTTGTAAAATGCCAAAAATCAGCAACCATTTTTCACGTTAATGGACAGCTCTATTTTTGAATGGACTTAAAATTTATATTTTTCCAAATTTGTTTTTATGCAAAAAGGGAAGATGATTTTTTAAAAATTCTTTGTTAAAACATTCGGTGACACAATTCACCATTCGAACCATCTATCTCAGTGGTTCCCAACCTTTTTGGTTGTGCGGACCACCTGTTGTGTAAAAAAATATTTTGAGGCCCACTAACTAAATATACAAGTAAAAAATTACAAACACATATATTTATATATATATACAGGGTGTCCCACACTTATCGTGGTCCAATTGCTAATTTCTAAACCGTTAGAGACACATATAGTTCCAATTGGAAAAATGCTTTAAATGAAGGGAAGAATTATAATATGTGTTTTTTTTTGAGTGAATTCCTGAAAAAGTTACGAAATCTAACCTTTTATGCAGTTCCCCGGTCCTATCAATCATATTTAGTAAAATATTTTTGACACTCTAACATTTTAATCAAAAAAAGGCCCACTCTTTTGCGACTAAAACTGACCGAGTTATGGAGCTTTGAATATCGCTGACTTAGACCACTCTACACCGTTTCAATGGCCGTCTTGAAGGCGATTCACCAATCAATGCGCAGCAGTTGCTCGACGAGGCCGCTGATTGGTAAAAATCATGAAATTCGAAACTCCATAACTCGCTCAGTTTTAGTCTCTGAAGAGTTGGACTTTTTTTACCCTGTATATTAGGTGCCCTTATGTGCTAGTAATTAGTGAAGCACACTGTAAATGGAATAAAAATATATTGTTTTATAAAGCAAGAAACAAGTGAAGATTCTTTAAGCTCCCCTGACTTCGACTCTTGACTAGCATTTCAGGGCCCATTAATACGCAATCCGAGGCGAACAAGCGGGCAGCGGCCCATGGGTTGGGAACCACTGATCTATCTAATTAGATGACCCCTTCTCTGCCATCTCTTAACTGCAATAGAGGGGTCATCTAATTAGATAATAGGTTCTGGACACGCCAGCGCGTCGGTGGCAGTGAATGTGTTAAGTAGGGATGTAATGAATAGTGATTTGGCCGAATACCGAATATTCGGTCAAACTCTAGACCGAATACCAAATTATAAAAAAAATTTCACTTTTGATCCTAAGTGAAATATTTTTTAAATTTAAAAAATTAAGATTAAATAAGATTGATTTTTTATTATTTGTATATTTAAAGAAATTTTCATACCTTTATGTATATTTGTAATATTTTAAATACCTTAATTCCAATAATAAGAAATGAGAAACCCTCATCATTTTGAGATTGCTTCAAAGAAATAAAAGATTCATCATTGCAGAATATAACAATGACAAACACGGAAGAAAATTGAATGAATAAATCAAAATTACTAGAAGTAAATTCCTACTTTGATAAAGAACTTCTAATAGGTAGGACAGAGTGTCCACTTAATTGGTGGAAAAAATGCAGAAAAATTTCCAGGGTTGGCAAATTTAGCAAGAAGACATCTTTCAGCACCTGCAGGCATTATATAGTGACCGTTTATTTTCTAAAGATGATTATATGTATGAAACCATAAGGAACAGACTTCTATAAATGATATTCAACATTATTAAATACATTCGTATACTATGCAACTTAAAATTTTGGATAAATGTCAGATTTTTCTATAATAAATACACTGAAATGCAATTCTGCAAAATTCTGTGTATATTTTAAAGCACATTTAAAAAAAACTATTATCCTGAATATATTCGGCCGAAAATCTGCTTAGTATTCGGCCAGCCGAACACCGAATAGTTGCCGAATATTCGTTACATCCCTAGTGTTAAGCACAGAAAGTGGAGGAAAAAAGAATTAAAAAAGGCAGATTGCAACTAAATTTTTTTTAAAAAAAGAAAAGTCCGCAATAGACGGGGGAGGGGGAAGCGACAGTGCGTGAGTTAACTACATTTGTTCAAAGAGAATTGAGATCTCAGCCAAAATTAGGTACTAATTCAAGACATACTATCTCTATTGCTATTGTTTGGAAACAAAGATAAACACATAAGAACAAATGCTTTCATTGTACTAAGAAAATTGCCAAGAAATCATCTTTTAGAAGACTTTCCTGCCTCATAGGTGACTCCGCAGAGAAACAGGTTGTACAGCATTCTTGGTGGAACTTCGCGAGGGTGAAACACGCGGGTTTCTAATTTTCATTATTTCTACTTCTTCACTCTTTATGGAGTAGACGTTAATTCACAATACGAAATAAATACAGTGAAGCACCGTTTATACGTCTTTCAAGGGACTGACGCAAAACGACGTATAAATGAAAAGACGTAGAATCGAAATTTTACTAAACGACTTTGAGTATTACAAATTTAATGCTACTAATGCAAATTCATTTAAAAGTAATGCCTTTAAAGTTTTTTTTACTAGTATAATACTACATAGTATAGAAATAATAATTCAATTTTAAAATTAAACCTTTAGCATAAAAGTGAGAAAAATCATACATTTATTGCATATCCTGAGTACTAATTATACATATCTTAGACGTAGAATCGAAATTTTACTAAACGACTTGGGTTATTACAAATTTAATGCTATTAATGCAAATTCATTTAAACGTAATGACTTTAAAGTTTTTTTAAGATAGTACTAGTATAATACTACATAGTATAGAAATAATAATTCAATTTTAAAATTAAACATTTAACGTAAAAGTGAGAAAAATTGTAATTTTATTGCATATCTTGAGTACTAATTTTACACATATCTTATATGATTTATGTGCATGCAGGTGGGGGTTTAATTTAGAAAATCTTTAACCGTTGTTTGACGTGCTGATTGTCTTTGAGTATTGAGTGCATCATTATGAATCGAATTAATTTCATTGGCTGTTTTTTCGCTATTCTTTTGACAGAAGAAATAACCTCGAAGTTTTTTAATGGGGTCCATTGGAAGGTGGAATGATTCCTTCATCATCGCTTCAATTAGCACCAGACAATTTGTCTTCTATTAATTCATCAACTGTGAATAATTTCGAAGTCATGGTGTTTTTATCACAGTTCACATTCTAGAAAGGAGGGAATTTTTAAATTTTGGACCTGAGGAAAACGACGTGTAACCGAAGCTTTGCGTCGTATAAACGAAGTACTTTATCATGACAATGAATGCGAATGAATCGGGACTGTGATGAAACGACTTATAAAGGTAAACGACGTATAAATGAGAAACATATAGACGGTGCTTTACTATATATAAATTTTTAGCTTTATGCTCTATGAAAATTTAATTTTACACTGATTCTAAAAGGTAAACATGAAGAATAGCAGAATCGGGTAACATTACCTTGGTGAAAAATATGTTAATTTTCGACAATAAAGCGGAAGTTCACCACAAACTTTATAATCAGCTCTGAAACCCCTAAAATTGATCCTCAAGTATCTTTTTCTTATAATATTTCCTACCAAAACTAAAATTTTCAAAATTACTCTTTACACACACCTCCCAATTCAAATAGTTAATTCTAAAGTTAAGTTTACTCTTTACTTAATAAAATATTAACCACTTAATTTAAAAGCCCGAGAATACTCGTGCATCGAATTATCGCATTTCTAGTCTTGAAACTAAAATTTAATCATTAATTAGTTTTATAATTTCACACAAAAATTGCGTAGACATTTCGAGTATTATATGCTTTCCGAGATGAATGAAAACGACATCCCATTTCCAAAACAGAAGATAACTTTTTATTAAGTGGTTAAATAATAAATAGCTATTTATTTAATTAGTTAGTTGTTTAGCTAAATTTGGATAGCTGAAAAATTCGGGGGAATCCTAATAAATTAAACGCATAAATCCTAAAATAATGCTTCAAAAATAAATAAAATCTGAAAATGAAAATGTTCGAAAGCCATCGGATGAAGAAAAAGAACCCCTTTTCAAAGAACTTCTACCATTTTTTTTTTTTCGAATTCCAGCGGAAAAGGAAAAACGGAATTCGAAGGATTTCAAGGTCCGTCGGAATTTTGGGATATAAAAGGGAATCCACGGAAGAGAACATGGAACATAAGGACGGCATTCTATGGGGGGGGGGGGGGGCCGGGCGACACGCGGCGGGCAGATCGATTGCAGGCAGACCCTCTGACCGAGCGGGGCAGACGAGACGGCTCCAGGAGAGGCTTTTGTTTGGAAACCTGCTGCTGCAATTAAAAAGGAACTGCAGCTGAATAGTGGGGCGATTAGTGTTTAGATGGATGAATATTCAGTCGCAAGGTCAATAATCATACTTTGACCACAAAATGATACAATGGAATTGATTTGCGTGACGTCACAATCAAATGAAACGTCATTGGGCATGTGATCTCACATTTAACTGCACGTTGTCTTACGCTATATTGTGACGTAATACAATAGGCGTGCGCAATGGATTCCAAAATTATACTGCGCCAGCCCACTTCAGTTGAGAACCTTATTACTTTAGTTGTATTAACGTCCCGTTTTGAATCACCACGGGGATCGTTTTGGGGCGGGTCTCGTAACTTTAGAACCGTGGACAAATGACGAGTAAAAGACACCTAATACTAATCCCCTCTCTCTAAACTTCCACACCACAAACAAAGAGAGAATGTTTGATCCTCGATGTCAGATTTTCAGACCCACAAACAAGGCGGATCTTTCGTGGAATCTGGTTTCGAATCAGGAAACTTAAGGTCCCGAACACGAGATCTTACTACCAGGCCTTGTCAACATGGATTGACCCCAATTAGACATTCGTGCAAAATACAGGGTTAGCCTAAATGATTCATCGGGTTTCAAAACACTGTGTATTGAGAGAGGTATACGACCTACAAAGACGGGTGATACATGACAAGATACATTAATTCCCCAAGTTTAAAAGCCCGCCTCGTGGCTCGCTAGATGGCAGGCCTGTAGCGGCACTGTACAAGATGGCGGCATTGCAGGAGAAGAGTTTTTGTGTGTCGGAATATGCGAAGTGTTCTTCGGTTACGAGCGTTCGGCGTGCATTCCCTACGCAAATACGGAAAAGCTGCAGCTGGTCATTTGTAGTATGTGCCGGAAATTTGGTGAGTGTATGTCTCTTTTCAGTTATCACCCGTTTTTGTACGTCGTATACCTCTCTCAATACACAGTGTTTTGAAACCCGATGAATCATATACCAAGTGAAGTAGTGAAGTCCGTCCACCAATTTCATTTTAAATAAGTTAAGTACAGCAAGATTACAGGTGTGGCGTAGTGAGAACTGTATCATGTTAGATCCCGATCTACTTCTTTGAACCCGATTAAGATCTTCGAACTTCTATTGTAATTTGCATTTTTAGTTGTTCTGTTTTGTTTTAGTTCTGTTCTACGATAGCAACAGTCTTTTGCCATTGATATATATTGTTGTGTTTTGTGAAATAAATTGCCTTAAAACCTTTCTTATAGTTTCTTTTATTGCGTTATCTTTTATTTTAGCAAGGCGTTAGAGTTTAGCGTTTTGTAATATGTTTATGGTCGGAGGATATACTACTAATTGGAGTCAGGAAACTTCTACATTAATCCACGGCCATACACATAATCCTTATTGAAAGGCAGTCTCAGAAAGAGAAGACGCAAACGTTGCTAGAATATTGAAAGTAAGTGAAATTTATGAGTTTCGAAATTGGAAGAGGTTTTTTTCGATTTATAACTATAATTCGCAGCACAGGATAAATTTATCTTTTGACAGAAAGGGTAAAAAACGCAAGATAGGTATGGATCAGAAATAAGAATTGAATTATTGCATTTAGCTTAAAGATAATAAATCACATTCATATAAATAACCCAAACGAAACCAAGCTAGAAAAGAAGAAAACCTGACTTCACAAAACAAGATTTTCATCACGGACATAAATACACAGCTTTTAACGAGGCTTAAATCATCTCTAATTGATGGCAAGAATTGTAGAAAGAGAAGCATCAAACAAAATTCAAGAACCGAGACGAACCTGAAGGTGCGTATACACTTGGCGAACAGAACATGATTAAAACAGATAGTTTACGATTTGCTGCGTGTTTGAGGAAATTTTTCAAGACGAACAGATTGCGTTCCATAGAAATGGACGAATGGGCATGGAATCCGTCAATCATCGCCGTTAATCACCGATAGCGGAGGGTTTTTTTGAAAGGTCTGGGAGGGGGGAAGGTGTTGAAAATTTATGACTTGGATCATTTTCACATACGTTTCCAATCGAAATGAGAATATTTTGTTTAGTCTCACAGGATGTTGGAATAAATTATTCTCATTACGAATGCATCTGGTTCCATAGAATTGCGCGAACAGCGTACACTTTGAACCCGTAAGTCATCAGCTCAGTTATAGAGGAAGGATCATAGACTAAAGTATATGGGAAGGATTCTTAATGGGGGGGGGGGAGGTCTTTGGAAGCAAGTTGAACTTGGCAAGAAGAGCATGGAAGACAATAAATGCAATGCGGTTAATTTAGAGAATTATTCAATTTACGCTTGAATTAATTGAGTAGGCAACTTTATTAGACAGAAAAAATTTGTTAAAAGTATAATGAAGATATATATACTTTTACAATATATTAAAGAAGTAATTGTAATTAAATACAGTCCAGATAGTACTCTCCAATTTGAATACGCCACTCTGTTTAGTAATCAGGGTTGTATGTTTAAAATAGCAAAATAAGGTCAAACCTGCTTTAAATTAATATCAAAAAAGGACAAATTTGAAAATTAATTAGAGTACCTATTTCCTCGCTTTTTATCATTAGGAAATTGCTATCTTTTATGGAAACGAATCCTACTAGATTACAATATGTACAATACTCTATTACAAAACCAAAATTTAAGTGAAAAAGATTCCAAACATCTCCATAAAGGATTTGCAAAGAAGACATTCTGTTCTTACCCATGCAGAAAGATATGGTGAAACAATGTACAGTAAAGCGGCGTTTATACATTTCTCATTTACACATCGATTATATTTATAGGTCGTTTCATCACAGTCCCGATGCATTCGTATCATGCATTGTAATTCATTTCGATTATACGTCTTTTCATTTATTCGTCATTTTTCGTCAGTCCCTTGAAAGGCGTATAAACGGTGCTTTCATATATATCAAATACGATTTAACCAAAAATGTTCTATACTATTTTTCAACTTAATTATAAATAAATAAAAATTTGTTATTAACATAATAAATCACTAATAGTAAAAATCTATTAACATGAATAAAATTTTCATACACATAATAGATGGTTGAGTTTCAAAAAATTACTCTTAACAGTTCCAGCTAAAACAAAAGCATCTTCACAGTCGCAGTGAATTCAATAGCAACAACACAGCCTCTATGGCCAGTCTTGTAGTAGAGTGCTTGTTCTTGACTAGTAGAGAATAATTCTGAATCTGTCCTCTAGAAAAGATAATTAATGGAGCCAGAACCAAGGTATCCGGTTTTACCTCACTCTCACATACGGAATTCTAATTTTTGAATAAGGAAACTCACGTTGGGTTAATCCAAAAACAAAACAAATCGTATTTTTACGAGACCCGCTACCAAAGTATTAATTATCGCACTATTTTCCCTTTGATTTCAACAATTTTTTAAAACAATATTTTTTTTATGATTAGCAACAATACTTTTCATTGTTATAAAAATCAAACTAATTTAATTCTGTTATCAAATCGCTTAATCATGTAAATATTTTTTCTATTTTTAAAGCTGTGGTTAACGAAGTTTGCTTTCTTTGATACATAAACTCCAAAGTAGAATTTCACTTGCACAGTTTTAATATTACATACATTTTTAAATGTTCAACTAAAACCTCATTCAGTGAAATGGTTTTTACTTTATTTGATAAGACTTGTGAAGTGAAATATTTTGTTGCACCAACTTCAAACTGATTCTTTTTAAGTAATTGGAAAAAAATATTTTCGTTTTACTTTCTAATTACCGATTAAAGCTTCTTTTTGATTTCGCTATTATTGTGCTTCAGGTTCTTTTCTGTTAGCCATTCTAAACGGCCTCAGCGGCATAGCGATAAGGTTTCAGTTTCGGGGCCGGAGGGCTCCAGGCTCGAAACCCGATTCTCCAGAAGATCCGCCGTGCCTAATGTCCCCCCCGCTGGTGCGATGTGGAACCTTGGAGAGGGTACCAGCTAAGGTGCCGTCCTTGTCATCTGACCACGGTTCAAAATGACAACGTCCGTCCCAAGAGCCCTCGCGTTTCTTCAGAACTGGACGTTAATGTAACTAAACTAAATTTTAGACATTTTAATTTACATGAATTTATAATTGGGCCATGACCATAGACATTTAGTTAAAAACACTTAATATTACAATTATTTCGAATTTATACATTTTAGTCTTATCAAACAACAAAAGTAAAATATTAATAGTGACGCATTTCGAATTTATAACTTAACCAAAAGCAATTGCAGTAAAGGAAGTATTTATTTTCGTTTTACCTTCTAATTTTAACTTTCATGTCAATTTTCGCAACCATTATAATTTAGGTCTCCTTCGTTTTAGATATTTAGATTAAGAAAACATGAAAATTTGGCTATGCGTAGACATTTAGTTCAATACACTTAATATTAAAAAAAACATTTAATATAAAAATATTCAAAAGCAGAGTTGAAAAAAATTAATCCTTTTAGCATTAATTTCAGATTGCATAAAATTCATATTTTTAAAGCTAATCTTACAATATCTTATCAAACGACAAAGCTGACATTTGAAGTACATATGCGCTCCGAATTAGTAACTTAACT
Organism: Araneus ventricosus; assembly: GCA_013235015.1. Taxonomy (NCBI): domain Eukaryota; kingdom Metazoa; phylum Arthropoda; class Arachnida; order Araneae; family Araneidae; genus Araneus; species Araneus ventricosus. Next base: position 119,134 of record BGPR01000278.1, read on the forward strand.
AAATTAAATAACAATTGCAAAAACGAAAACACTTAATTTCGTTGTTCTTTCTAATTATATATTTTAAGTTTCATTTTAATTTCACAATCATTACAATTCAGGTCTCTTTGGTATTAGACATTTTAATTAAGGAAAATTTCACCATGCGTAGATATTTTGTTCAAAATTTTTAATATTAAAATGTTCTATCTCAGAAGCGAGCACAGAAAAAGTTCGTTCTTTTTCGCATTAATTTCAATTTTTATATAAAATTCATATTTTTTAACTTCATCAAACAATAGGAAAATTTTAAATAAATATGTATTATGAATTAGTAACTTAACCAAGATGACTAGCAATTGAAAACTTATTATATAAAACTAATGTTGTAAAAAAATTGTTGTCAAGAATAAAAAAAAACTAAAATTGTTTAAAAAATATATAATATTTGTATTCTTTATATTTTATAACTTATATTTTCCTTTTTCCATGGAATTCTTTATTCTCTGTTTTTCGCACCGGTGGAAGCAAGAATATAATCTTTTTCTTACACTGGGTCACTGATACTTTTATTTCCTCACCTTTTTCTGCCGGAAAACCTTCTTTTAAGTTTTTTCTACAACGGTCCGTGCGGTTCGGATACGAGAGAAAAGGCTAATTTCTGTAAACTTCTATTAATATGAATATGTTTAGTTCTGTCCACTCCATAATTACCAGAGAAAAGGCAAAAAAAAAAAAAAAATTAAGAAGCACCCGCCTATCTAAATATGATCTTTCAAATTCGAAGTAGATTCGCCGTATCCAGCGAACAGCACATTAACCCGTACCAACTAGAATAGCGAATCTCTTTGAATTCTTCGATCAGCCGACAGTTTTTGGCTCACCGCCAGCAGCACCCTGACCGTTCGCGGGGAATAAAATAACCCGTCTACACTTGCGAGCATCTGTTCACAAACGATTCTATTCGGCGACTGCTCGCAAGTGTATACCCACCTTGAGAAGAACCGATTCTTGAAGGTCGCAGGAAAGACAACGTTTGTAAACCGAAACCTGTTTCCGGCATAGGAATTAATGACAAATGAAGATTATTATCAGACACTACTCGACACTCATTAGTTCTCTGTCTCACTAAAAAGCTATCAGGTCCAAGATAAAGTACAGTGCTGCAATTGCAATTCAAATTGCAATCACAAGTATCAGTTTACAAGAGTGTAAACTGATACTTTCGTTTGTGAAGAAATCAACATATTTTCGTTATAGCGGTAAGTTATCTTCTTGCTGAAGTGTTAATAGCAGTGATTTTCTATAGCTTGCGTGTTAGGAATTCGAAGACAAGGAAAATACATCTAGTACTTGGACCATTTGTTGGCGATCTGATGGCGTTCGTAAACGGAGGTTAAATTATACTCCAAGAGCCAAAAAATAAGCTTGCTAAAGTCACACGACTCTTAAAAAAGAATAAAAAGATTTTTTCCAATCTATCTTTCATTTTTGCACATTTATTTCAAAAGTTCGTTTTTGTCTCCTTTTTTTCCTATTATTAATTTCACACTGATCACAGCACTTAATGTGGTCATGAGAAATCGAATACCCATCCAGAATAAAATATCAAAAATGTTACATTTAGATCCGATTTAGAAATTCTGAATTCACAACCATGACAGCACTGCCATTTTCTTTTGGTTTGGTTGTATTTTATTGGTAATACGTCTTTTTTGGACATATTGTCCCAAATTAACTGGTATCTTCATAGCAATTTTCACAACAAAATAAAATTGTAATCGAAGCATGACCAGCGGTGAGAAGGAAAAGATGTGGAATTTTGTCAATTATAAAAAAAGGACACGATGATGTTATTTTCGGGGACGAATACATTCTTCATTCACTGACCGAAACAGGAATTACTCCAAAAAAATCAATGCAAATTAATTTCCCCATTTTGAGGAAAGAACATCTTCTTTGACATCAACTGAACTCTTCTTACAACACCACGCAGTTTAATAAAAAAAATATATATATACATTTGAAAAGAAGGGAACAAAGGTGATTTGGCTGGATTTGTCCATAATAAGTATAACATTTTTTTTTTAAGAGATTCAAACTTCTAGACCGAAACGTCGTAGTATGGTAATGTTTTAAGCCAAATTCGTCTGTCTTGTTGTAGCATCTGTCAGGCCAGATTCGCTTGATTGCATCAGCCGTTGCATTCTGTGCATAACGATTTTTTACGTCACGCAATTTACAAAAAGAATGCCAGCCAGAAAACATTTTCATGTTTTTTAAAAAAGTCCATTGTTTTGAAATGCTTTAAAGCATTAGTTAATAACCAACCGATTAATCATTATTTGTTTTTGCTTAGTCCAGAGGTTCCCAACCTGTGGTACGCGTACCCTTGGGGGTACGTGAGGGATTAGTTGGGGATACGCGAAATTAAAGTTGGTAATGGCGAAAAGAAGAAAACAAAGTCACAGAATTTTGTTTCACCAAATGAATGCATGCTATTAAACAACTATACCACTTGAATAATTGATTGCTACGAAGTGTAACTTTTAGCTGTTCTTATGTTAATCCGAACTATTATAATTCTGCTTTCATTTCTTTGGAATTGAACTGATACGACAGTTAGAATGGAATAAAATGTGAAAACAAAAATAAGTCCTGCAAATGTTATTATTTCGAGGTCATTTTTGACTCTTAACCTGACCTAAGTCCTTGACATTGTTTATAAAGACTTCTTTGCATAGACGGATCGTTGGAAGTGGATATGACAGTAGGGGGGTACGTGAAAATTAAAATATTAATCAAGGGGAACGCGAGGGAAAAAAGGTTGGGAACCCCTGGCTTAGTCGGACGAGAGCTATTAATATATTCACGTTGGCTATTCACAATCATGCTATTTTGTGTTATATAAAGGAAATATATTGTTACAAAATTGTGTTTGAAACTAATTTTGGAAAAAAAAACCCATTAAAATTAAAGAAAAAATTCCACGGAAATGAAATTAAAGTCACTGAAAAGCTTTTTTTTTTTAAGTGATGTAAACATGGTTTTTGTACAATAATATGCTCAGAGGTTTTTGAAGAAATGCATTAAAATTTCGTTAAATTTTTAATTAATTAAAAATCGAATTAAAATTTTGAAAACCCTTTCTTAGTGACCCCTTACTACTCCAAAAGTAAATAACTACCTACCAAATTCAGTAGCTCTAGGTCCCCACGGCCCTGTGGATCGTTTGATCGATTTTTGATCTCGCAATTTACAGACAGTACGCTAGACTATAAACATTACCATGTTAAACCAGCGGGAGTGGCCTCCCCTAAACTTTCTCGTATACATCTCAAAAATTTGTCATTTCCCCTCCCCCTGCGTGGATAAAAAATTCGAACTTACTGTAACCCAGAATGCAATGACTATCAGAAGGTTTTTCATTGTAGATTATAGTGATTGTAAAATATTTAGGTGAAGAATCATATTCAAAGAGATGCGTATGTATTAAAACTTAGCAATATTTATTTTCTATCACACTCCAGCAAGCTCCGCTAATGTGAGGGCGTGCAACGAGCGAAAAGAAAATTGGAGAAAATGACCTCGTTCGCTATCGCTGAATAGCTTGCGCATGCGCAGATTGTTTCCAGTACGCAAGTAAAACAATTTAATATGCAATTGGAACGCCTTTTTTTTAACCGATTGAAACGAAATTTGAGCACAGATCTATAATTACGGTTAGCAACCGTCATACCAATTTTTATTTATCTAAGCCAAAGGATTTAGGAGATATAATTTTTACAAATATGCAATTACACAGTCCGACAGACAATCAACCCTTCGACGGAATTGGTCCAAACTTTGATACAGACATACATTCATGATGATAAAACCGTGTACCAAATTTTATCCATCTAGCTATTCAAGTTTCTGCGTTATAGTGTTCACATGAACGTGGACACACAGACAGACATACTTCCCGTTGACGGATTTTGTCCAAAATTTGATACAAACCTATAAATTTTGTGTAAAGATCACAAACCAAATTTCATCCCCGTATCTCTAATAGTTTTCGAGTTATCGTGTTCACAGACATAATTCCAAAATTGTGTTTTTCGGACTCGGGGAGGTCTAAAACGTGGAGAACTGTCAAAATCTCGAGTTCGAATATTTTGACGATTACAGACAGTACTTTCTCTCTGTATACTTCGTATACGAGAAAGTAAAAATGATGGAAAGTCGAGTGAACCTAGCTGCGGTACGTCGCGTTATTTAGATTCGATCCCCGAAAGGCATCTGGTGATTAGTTAGAAGAGAAAGTATCATTATTGGCCTTTCATCTATCCAGGTCGAATACCTTGATTTACTTTCGGCCGCAACTTTAATCCATTACTCTCTTCCCCGGAGTATTTTGTCGGAAGGCAATTTCTTCTATCATCGAGGCCGAGAGTTAGTTTTTTTAGTTTCTCATGTTTTTTCCCCTAACCTCATCTAAGATTTTTCCCTTTTTTCCACTTAATTCCCCTCCGCTAGCTAGATAAATTTGGAGGGGTTAGGGATGGCGGAAAGAGTACCTTGAAGTTAATAAACCGCAAAATTACGAAAACTGCAAATCCCACCAGAAATATTAAGAGTAAAGTAATTTTTTTCATGACATCAAAGCACTGATGGATTTTTCTCCATTTCCAAAACAAAATTTATTTAAAGCGTATTTGATGCAATTTTCGTTCAGTATAGACATGCACGGGTAATAAATTTTGGCTGCCTGTTCGAAATTATTAATTTCGAAAATCCCTTGACATATATGAACACCATTTGTAACATACTGTGTACATCTAAGGGAAGTTTAGGAACTAGGCATAAATAAATTTAACAAACACAGTTTTTAAAAAGTTTATTATTTTTAATTATTTTCGACTTTTAGCACCTGAACTTACAATTAATTATTAGAAATATACGGAATCATGAAATAAATTGTTTCTCATATTCGCTACAAGGTGGCGCCACTCGTATGAAACCAAAATTTAATCGAATAGAATAATCGATAATTAACACATTGTTGACCGCTAGCAAATTAGATGCAAGCTCTGCGAAAATCAAAAAACGTTATATGACAGGGATGGCGAACCAATGGCACGCGACACAATATTTTGGGCACGCCACCGATCACAAAGTTCACTATGAAACATATTACGAACGAACGCGAGTTGATCCTACGCTGCGGTTTTCAGAATGAATAACATTAAAAACTCGCTTAGAAACCGTTTGACAGATGACTCCAGTTCAGCATGCATTCTGCTAAAAGTAACATCTTACAACCCTAATATAAATTATTTGTCATCTAATCTGCAACAACAGAAGACACACTAATGTTACTTTAATTTGAATTACGCGTATAACTGAGACATTGCAAAATGTATTTTTTTTGTAGTAAATAAAGAGTTTTGAGTTGATAGTATTTAGTATTATAATTTTCCCAATAATAACGAAGTCAAACGGGTCTATTCTGGTACCCCCGGTTGGGTTGGGAGACGTCACTTTTTTCGCACATTAACAACGGGAAAAGTGACGTCTCCCAACCCAACCGGGGGTACCAGAATAGACCCCAAAATTATTTGACGGCACGTCTATGACCTCATTAAACATTTTTTAGAAAAAATGGCACGTTGATACATAAAGGTTCGCCACCCCTGTTATATGATGTCCCCTCTCAACAGTGTATGGGTATCAAAAGACATTATATGACGTTTCCGGTCAATAAAATGGCCGGCTATTTTTCTTACAGGCGAATAATGAAAAATCAGAAGACGCCAGACGTGAACAACGTATGGATATCAAAAGACGTCATTTGACGTCTCCGGTTAATAATGTGTTGAGTTAAAAAAATATTATAATAGCGTATTGCCATCGAGAACACAAAAGTATACAAAATTTCATATATATGGGACGCCAAGAAGGGAGTGGAAACTATTACAAATTTCCATCTTTACAAACATGAAGCAAGTATTTTTTTTTTCTATGTTAAATAAAAGTGTGGAAATAATTCTTGAACAAAATTAGGCTTAGGAAGGAAGCTTCTTATTTAAAAACTTAAAAACCTCAATTTATCTATTAGTCATAAATAGGTACTGTTTTAAATATTAAAAAACAATTTGCGTTACAAGTTTTAACACAAAAACCCACACAGGTTCAGCTGATTTCTTTGAAAGCAACATATTTTTAGGAACTTCTGATCTTTTTGTATTCTTTCTTAAAACCAATCAGGAATGTGCGAGTGAAAATGATAAACACGTATGTCAAATATTTTAAGCTTACAATTCATCGGAAAATTAAACAAACTGAATTTTGTTTCAAAATAAATAAAATTAAATATCAAAGCAATTACAAAATATAGTCATAAAAAAGCGTGATTAGCAACATCATTCACAATACAGATTTCCTTCGACAGTTGCAGACAAGACAAAAAGGATCACATCATTCATATAGTATGCACAAAAAGAGACATATACAACTGAAATGACAGTTGAGTAAGTTGTCGGCAACGAATAAAATATTTGGTAAATGTTTCTAATCACACAAATAATATTACACAATACCTGAAATTACGATGAATGATAAAAGAGTTGAAAAGAAGTCAATCTACAATCTTTTTTGCAAGTTACTCGAAGGATGTAATGATGATAACCACTAACTTGAACGATAAAGACAATTCAACTAACGAACAACATTAATTCCAGGGGACGAGGGAGAAGTTCATGTGTTTTACGGTATTTTTGACAGAATATGTAGATCGAATCAAAACCAACGTGTGAAACTAGGTCAAAAATTTAGGATCCAACCAT
>BGPR01000278.1:131689-143421 GCA_013235015.1 Araneus ventricosus
CTCAAAAGCGGAACGAGGTACTTGATGAAATTCCGAAAGTAGTGGTACATGATGAAATTCAGAAAGTAGTCTTCACACCAAAATTGTCGATTTCCATCAAATTTTGGATGCAATCCATCGACGGGAAGTCTGTCTTTCTTCCCATCTGTCAGCATGAAGAAGGGTGAAATTTTGTACAGTAAAACCCTGGAAATCCGAAATTACAGTTAATCCGAACACCTTTTTTAAAAAAAAATTTCTGAAAAATGTTTACTGAAAAAATGAAGGAAAAGTAACAATTACGAAACAGAAACAAAGCTTTAATATTTTCTGAAATTAATTATCAAATTATTTATCTATTATTAATTATCATATTATTCTTTAATTAAATTAATTAACCGATTAATTTAATTAAATTTTGATTCCATGTGAGTAGTACTACAGTGAATTTAAAAAAGCAAATTGATTTCAAATTTTCATAATATTTTTAATGTTGAATTAAATTAAGAACTAAACAGTAGGAAATAATTAAAATAAAAAATAATCAAAAAAACTTTTTAGCACACTAATAAATGTGCGTTTATAAACAACTATTTTTATTAAATTTATTTCTTTAAAACTTCTCTTAAAATATGAAGATACGAAAAAATGAATAATAGATAATGAAAAGGGAACAAATTTTTATATCGCACGAAAAAAAATTAAAAATCATGCCCCCATGCATAGCTTAAAATCATACTACATCATTTTATTTACAAATTGAAATTCGTTACTTCATTAGTATACAAAGTAACAAATGCACCTATCTAAACCTATCCTTTTTTTCTCCCCTTTCAACAAAGAATAAAATATAAAGTTACGGTTTTCAAATTCCGATCAAGGGGGGAAAAAAAACTCCTGCACTAATAAACAAAATGACGCACAATTCGATCTGAAACGCTAGACGAAAAAGCTTCTCGGAAAAGCAACAGATGGACTTCAAACCTACGATTTTTTTTTAAATATTACTTTAGAGGGGGAGGACAGCACCCCCCACCTGGCTTATGACTCATAAAAGAATACAGAACGAGCACAAGTTTTATCCATGAATAAAATTTTCACACAATTACTCACACGGGTATGGGAAGAATAAAAAAGAGAGACCGTACAATTTCATTCAGACAAAGGCATCGCCCTCCGCCTAGCAGGGAACAGAACCGTGACGAAGCACACATTGATGAGACAGAATTTATGATGCAGTGATCGCTCACAGCGCTTTGCACCAGCAAAAAAGAAGGCAGAATAAAGCCAGAATTACACTAGAAACACATTTGCACTTTTTAAAAAGGAAAAAAACTGTTACATGGGATATTCGGAATTCGTAACGAACGAGTTTATAAGTATTTATGGAGATGAAATGTTAATCACATATTGTTCTACTGCCCGTTTTCCTGACAATAAGTAGGTAAGCCGAGTCACGAAAATTGCGCAATTATAGAGATTTGTCTCTTTGCTGCATTTAATTTACTGAATAAAAATTAATAACACAATACACAAGAATAGATCCTTACTGAAACCGTTTCAACTCAGCAAAAGATAAACACGGTATCTTTCCATTTTTATTTATTTACTAGCTGTTACCCGCGACTTCGTGCGCGAAGAATTTGAATTGCTACTTTTTTTAAATTTACGAATGTAAATGTTTCGTTATATATAGAAAGGGGAAGTCAAAAGTTCTGACGGTTGATAATACATAATTGGACGACTAATTTAATTCTCTGTTACTGTAAATTACATCATTGTACTCAATGGTATCATCTGCTCTTTGGAATATATCATCCACCATGCTATATGTCATCTGCTTCTACTGTTTAAAAGAATACATAAGACAAAATATACCTTCCTATTATAAAAACTCTGACAACCATATCATATACGTCAATGGACGATCCTGGTTTGTTTATTTTGGATTCATAGACCGTTTTCCGGTAACCTTCCGATTTAAGCAATCGCCAAATCTATTTGGCAACTGTATCAAGCGCCAAGCTGGAAATAAAGGTGAATTAGTTCAAAGTCTAACCGTTGCCTAGCAACGGAGTAGCTATAAATATTCGTTATTTCAAAATCGTCTGCACGCATTTTAAAGTTTTGGAACTTTTAAAAATTAATAACAATCGAAGGGAAAATGTCAGAGAAATAAAATTAGTATCATTGAAAAGGTAAAAATTTGAACTTTAAGATGGTATAAAAATATTTTTTGTCGGACAGTTTGCTCCGAAGTTACGGCGGAAAAACGATTTCGGTTATTTTCTAATTAACTGACTGTTTAATTAACTTTGGGACTTGGGAAAGTTCATAAGTGTCTTCCCCTTCTCTTAAATAATAAGTGTACAAAATTTGGTTGAAAACCGTCCATTGGTTTAGGAGGAGATGTGGAACATAGCCACATACATACCCACCCACATACCCACAATGACTTTTATTTATATTAAGATTAGCCTATATACCTGGCATTGCTGGTGATGAAAACATTTTCACGTCATTTTTTAAAATGTGTATGACGTTTTTAATGTAAAAGCCAGTTATATTTAAAATATTATAATAAATCCTCTTATCGCCTGCAACTTTATTTTTAATTAAAATGAGAAGAATAATTGTACCAAACGATTTTTAATAACCTTCAAAAGCTAATTTTTGCCATACGATATAAATAATTTTTAAAGAATGATATAAATTTAATTTAACACATGCGAGTAGCAAATAGGAGGCAAATAAATAAAATGATTTAACATATCTCAAATCTTTTCATTCAATAAGAATGGGAACACTTAAAACTAATTTAAACTCTTCCTTATGCTTCATAGTATTTGTGAGCATAATTTGAAGAAAATCTATTCTGCAGTTTGGATTTCTATAGATCGCAAATTATTAAAACGTTTTACCTGCTTATTTATATATATTAATTTTTGCGCACCTAGGACATACAAATAAACTCTCGTTTTGTTTTGTTTTTAAAAGGCTTCAACAGGCTATAAACATAACAGAAAATATTACTATTTAATCACGCGAACAGAATATCTGACGGTTAATAATTTTCTTTTACAAAGAAATAAAATAATTCTAAATTCCCAAACTTTAAACGCCATTAGGTTACATGGAAGAAAGATGGTCCACATATATTAATCTTAGAGAGAAATCTTTATAAAAATTATCGTCTTTAAATAAATTGAAATTGTGTTTATTCAGTTGAGATTAATTATACTTTCTAATACATAGTAATACATGTCGAAAATATATGTGTGTAGCATATGAGAATCTAATTTGCCGTGATAAATACCTGGTTATTTCTATATAAAAATCGAATTTGAAGGTAATATAACAATGTAAATTAAAACTAACTACATTTTTAATTTTTTTCCACCAGATATTAATTTTATTTTTAATAAAATACATGCGAGAAATTGAATTCTCCACATTTGAGAAATAAACAGCTTCCACTGATGTTAAAAAAGTATGGTAAATGGAATTTATACGTAAAAGTGCTGACTCTGCATTGTGGACTTAATCGAAATCAGTTGATAAACAAATAAAAATCGCGATTTCGGATGGCAGGAAAATAAAATGCCATCTGCTTACACATAAACAAGACAGACGTCCTTTCCATTCCATTTTGCTTTAATCTCAACCATCTAATCAAAAATCAATATCGGCAAAAACAGGCCGCCCCAGAGCCATTCACACAAACGATGGCAGAAAAATCGATCCTCTTTCGAGGCGATTTCTCTTTCAGAATTGCCTCCTTGCGTCTCCACACTGCAGTGCCTCCTCCTCCTCAAAGGGAAAGAAAGGCTCCACGTTTCTGCCTCCCCTTTCGAAAAGAACCTCTCGAATCCACGTGCGAATCTCTCAACGCACCTCTTACGGGGGTGGGGCGGCGAATAAAGACGTGCCGAGCCCCTAGTCTGAAAGGGAGAGACGCCTCTCGTGCAAAAGTACTCCACACTCCCCATCAAAAGTTAGCACGGGGGATAAAAAAATCGTCACGAGGGGTGCAAATAGGAGAATCATGAACTTTGGAGACGGAAACAGATGGGAAGAAAAGTTTGAGGAGCAAATAACTTCCCATCCATAACTACAACTGTTCCGTTCCCGCTTTTCTTGAATTGGAGGTGCATGATCTGAAGTAAATGGAGGAAAGGGGGCAGACGCGCTGCGATTACATCTTCGCCGGGTTTTTCAGCTTAAATTACTCTTCTCGACGCGTCTGCAGCTGACGGGAAATAGAGACGACTCCTGGAGGAAATATTTTTGAAGATTACTTTCCAAATATAGCGAATGCTCAACCATGAATACCTTCGTGAAACATAATTGCTTACGGCAGCTATTTTCAACTTTTCAGAAGCGCATTTGAACGAGAAACCAAGTCCGCAGAATAAAAAAAAAATAAAAATAAACTTAAAACTAAGAACGCTTACCTTAACAAGTCAGGTTGAAAATTAGGGATGGAAATTATTTTGACTGAAAGAAAATTTCCGAACATTATCGCTTGTTTATAAGACTGATATAAAATTCAAAAATTATAAGAAAAACCAGCATTGCTGAAAAAAAAATCGTTGCTGAGAGCAATTAAAGGATTTCTTGGAGTCTGAAACCTTTAAAGGGTACTATTGTTTAGCAACGGATTCGGAAACCCACCGCGCTATTGCGCATGCGCCGCGCGGAGTTATTTTCATAAAAATAGGGGGAAAGTGAAGAATAGAAGGCTGATGTTTACATTTTAATGAAACAATTTTACTAACAAAGAACTCCGGAAATGCGCTCATATGACTCATTGCCTGACATCCTTTTCCGGTGTAAAATCATCCAAAAGTGGTAGTCTCGGAATCCGTTGCTGAACAGTAACTTTGATACAGGCAAAAAAAAAAAAAAAATGCAGAATTAATCTTTTCCTACATAAACTTAATTGGCAAATTAAAGAAAACTGAGATAAATCAATAAACACAAGAAACAACTGAAAACTCTTTTAAAATATTCAATGTTTTCGCTTAAAATGTCACCAATAAACTGTGAAGAGTCATTTAAAAAAGATTTTTCTCACGAAAAAGGTGAATATTGCACACATACTTAACCAAGATCCCTCAATTCTAAACTGCGTTTTTATTAAAATTCTAATTAAAATCATGGTTAAAACAATACTGGTAACATTTGGGGATTAAAGCAGCCACTGCACATCTTTGACTTTCTCATATACGAAGAGTAGAAATAGAAAGTATAATAGTCAGAAGGAAAAAAAAATCAACCTCAAGATTCTAGTCATGGTTGCGGCCCCTTCACAAAATTCCACTTCATACAAACAGCCCCTTCATAAAATTCCACTTCATACAAACGGCCCCTTCATAAAATTCCACTTCATACACACGGCCCCTTCACAAAATTCAAATGCATAAAAAAGGCCCCTTCACAAAATTCCACTGCATGAAAACGGCCCCTTCACAAAATTCAAATTCATAAAAATGGCCCCTTCACAAAACTCAAATTCACGTAAAATATAGAAATATGACTGCTAATTGAAGGTTTTACAAAACAAAACAAAAAATTCACAAAAATATTTTTTTCACAAAAAAATTTTTTCCCATAAAAAAAAATTTTCACGTTTTTTTTTCCTTCCCCCCACCCCACCCCACAAAAACGGGTCCCTAAAAAAACACTTGGATCGATCCCTGCAAGTGGTTCTCCGCGTTTTAGAACTCCCCGGTTCCGGGAACCATTTTCCAAATTATGTCAGCCTGTCTGTGAACACGATTGGTCGAAAAATGCAACAGGGGGGTGGGGAACCTTTTTGCATGGAAAGGCCTCATTAAGTTTCACCAGTTGGGCAAAAAAGGCCGCACCAGCAGAATCTTAAAGATTACTATTCAGTAATTATTACTATATTACAGATAAGTATATTATTTCAATGAAAATTACAAATAATTGGTAAGGCAGAATAAGAGAAGCTCAAAAAGAACACACGAGGTCTTATGGCTACAGGTTCCCCACCCCCGGGGTGGACGGATGAATTAGGTATTTGCACCGCATTTAGTCTTTGCACCAAAATTGTAGATTTCTGTCAAAATCCGTCAATGGGAAGTTTTTCTATCCGTCCACGTGCATGTGACCACGATAACTCTAAAACGCACCGAGCTAGATATATGAAATTTGGCATACAGTTTTATTCCCATAAATGTTGATTCGTGCCAAATTTTGGACTAAATCCATCAAACGGTTGATTGCCTGTCTACTCGTGCGTATGAGAATGTGACAACACAAAAACACAACGAATTAGATATATAAAATTCGGTACGTGGTCTGGGCATCAAAACTGTAGAAGTTTAAGAAATTTTATATCGAGTCGGACGAAAAGAAGATATCCAAATGCATACTTGGGTTTCTTCATTATACTACGAAGCACAAAAGCATCATATCGAGTTATTATACGAGAAAGTGGAGGGGAAAACACTCCCCCTGTTTTTCCCTCCCCTTTTCGCTTTGAAATCTCCATCTCATCAGAATAAAGCATCCCGGAGGAGTATAATTCAAATGCGAATCACGAAATTTCGAGTTTTAATTTTTCTCTGGAGACTCACTCCTGCTCTCGAATCTTCGTTTGTTTTTTCCGCCGTTTTTTATTATTATTATTTATTTTTTTTTTAGTTTATTCATCCAACGCATTGTGTTCACGAAGCCAACGGCACGTTCCGCTTGAACGGAAATTCTCATTTTCCCCTCTCTTTTGTGTAGACTTTCCGTTTACTTATTGTTTTGCCTCATCTCCGGACACGTTCGCGCTTTTGATCCAACTGACTGCGAGCCACGTTTTTGTTCTATTTATATTTATATAAATATACTTTTTTCTCTTTAACGAATGCGAATATCGGAGAGCTGCAAAACACCAACTTTAACGGATTTTTTTTAAAAAGAAGTATAAATCTTTAGCTTTTCTTAATTTAAAAAAAGCGATTAAAATATTCTTATTTAAAAAAAAAATTCTACACGGCAAATTTTACGCAAAAAGTTATTCAAATTATTTAATGCAATAAATGATGAACAATTTCAAGTAACAGACGATTTTTTTTTTAAAATGAATCATTCATTAAAACGATATTATTGCAATAATGCGAAAAAGTATTCTGGAATCTAATAGTATCTAAAAGTATTTTATCTATGCAAATAAACATAGACAGTAGTCTTTCTTAATTAGAAAAAGCGATTAAAATATGCATATTTAAAAAAATTCTACACGGCAAATTTTATGCAAAAAATTATTCAAATTATTTACTGCAATAAATGATGAACAATTTCAAGTAACAGACGATTTTTTTAATGAATCATTAATTAAAACGATATTATTGCAATAACGCGAAAAAGTATTCTGGAGTCTAATAGTATCTAAAAGTATTTTATCTATGCAAATTAATATAGACAGTGATCAGTATGTTTTAATTCTCTGAGGCAAAAATATTTTTAGCTATTATTATTGTTCTTCGATTAAGGTTGAAAAATGACTCGAATTGATTGGTTCGATTCCCTGCTATAACCCGGTGCTGTCAACATTTTTTTTTTTTTTTTTAATTTTCACATGTATTTGAAACTATGTACGGTTATAATATGCATTAATACATTGTCAAATAGTTTTTAAAATTCACCACAGTACGAAGTCTCTCATCAAGTGATGACCTTCAAACTGGCACTTGGCATTGCAAGTTGTCCATCTAATAATCAATGTCAAATCATAATCACGAAGCCTCATAGACCAGAGATTCAAAAAATTTATTAGAAGGTAAGTGAAGACATTTGGTAAAAACAGGCTTTCAAAAGTAAAATGCTTCGAATTTAAAGTAAACAGACCATATAAACAGTTTGGAAACAGCGAAATTCCAAAAACCAGCAGGAGTTTTCTTCTCGAGACTTTCCCATAAACTAACAAAATATGGCACGTTCTGTGCTTTTGTTTATACTCAAGAAAACCAAATATGCATTTTGGGCGTTTTCCTTTCGACAGACTGGGCCCAAAATTTGATACAGATCTAACACTTGGCGACAAAATCAATACCAAATTTCATTTATCAAAGTTTTAGAGTTATTACGTTCACATACACGCCAATGGGCAGACAAGCAGGACAGGATTTCTAAATAGGCAATGTAAGCAACTGCCTATGGACCCCGCAACTTTTGGGGACCCCGAGAGTTTTAAAAAATTATTTTCAAGGCTTTCATTTTATTTATAAAAGCTGTGTAGTCGGACTTACTGAAATTAAAATGAAGTAATATTTACATTTCAGAAACTTTTTTTTTTCATGTTTCCAAATTCGTTACCCGATTAATGTGTCAAGTCAACAGTCCTGACAAATTTTGCATCAAAAATTGTGTTAAAAAAGTTTTGTACTTTTTTTACCATTTTATTTTAAATACTTTTAAATTTTAATCTTTTACACTCGAGATAGGGCCAATTTTTATTTTTGCGGATTACGAGCGAAAAAAAAAAGCCTTTTCATTGCAGCTTGTCATAATATTTGTTACTGAAAAACTGCTTATATAGAGATTAAATTAAAATCAATAAAAAAAAATTGGAAGTTGGGGTGGGGGGCCCCGAAACTTACATTGCCGATAGGTCCCAACAGGAGTTAATCTGGTCCTGCAAACAAGGCAGACTTCCTGTATATGTATTTCATCTCAAATTTGATAATTAAAAAAATATACAGACATGACACAGTCCCGGAACAAAAAAAAAAAAAGCCTGAACTGCATGAATAATGAATCGTGCCAAACATAAATACCTAGAAGTAAAACAAGTATGATTAATTGAACAATAAAATAAATTTATACAAAAAGTGCTTGAAATGTTAAAAATATTGTAGAATTATTATATAAAAAATTAATAATAAAATTCGATGCCAAAAAAAGCTGCAATCCGCGTTTCAGCAGAAATGTGTATGTCTGAATATACTATTTTAGTGTTAAGCACGTACAACAAATTCCATCCATCTAGCTTGTTGCATTTTTGAACTATCGTCTTCACAAACAGACAGACAGACATAATCCCAAAAATGATTTTTTACCGGATTCAGAGAGGTAAAAAGAGGAGATCCCTCAGAAAATCGAGATCGTATTCTTGACGATTACAATAATTTCTCTACGTATAATTTGTATACCAGAAAGTAATACAAACTTCACTGTTATTGATATAATTATAAATAATGAAGATTTATTATTTATCCGAGGATTGCCGACTTAATTCTAAAAACAATGCCATGTCTGCATACCATCAAAATAAATAAACACAACTTTAGGAAAAACAGACAAAAATCGAAGGAAAAATAAAACCAACATCACAGTATATTATATATATATAAATAAATAATAGCGGAAATGGCAACTGGTAACTTCGAAATGAATTTCTAGACTGATTGTGAACACTCCATCTCGAGATTAATAATCGGCGCGAAATATGAAGCGAAAATGTACAAAAAATAAAAATTCAGATAAGATGAATTGCTTCTATATTTCCATCTTTCCATTCGGATGATATGGTGTTGCGATAAAAGCTTGTGACACATAATACAGAGCTCTTGGAACTCTAATCTTCGAATGGACTTCTGAACTAAACGTCGTGAATGCCATTTAATGAAGAATGATCACTTTGGTTTCAGACATGCTTTAACAGATATGATGGATGGCATACATTTCGTCAATTTTAAGTATCTAAATCATGAAGAATGAGACAAAAGATCCGAAATGGTCAACATAGTTTCAGAAACAGACATGAACAAAAGTTATATGCATAATGGCATTTCGATAACAGGAATTCCGTTAAATAAAAGAAATAAAGTAGGCATAAAATATCAAACAGTGAAGAGTTCTATGGAACATTATTTACACAGGTAACAATTTTTTTAGACGAACGTCATAAACAGTTTTTAGCAGACGATAATTTTTTTAACAAATAGATACGCTATATTAAATGAAACGAAATTAATTTTAAATCCAAAAAAAAAATCTTAATTTTAATATGCAGAGAATGATTTTTGCTACAAAGAAAATAACTACAGTCAAAATAAGTTAATTAACTGCAAACAAAAGTATGCATTTATTTCTATCTTCATAATAATACTTTATACATATTAGGGCCTCTTCTTTAACATCGACAATACAAAAAACAATTACAAAACAAAATTAATTTTAAAAAACTTTTCTTTTAGCATACGGGAGATTAATTTTTCAAATACAAAATAAATCGAGAAATATTACAAATTAAATGGACATAGAATATTTATAAAAATATATTCCTTTTTATCTTTATATGCGTAAGTTTATAGCGTACTTTGTTTATTTAAAATGATCTGTTACAGATGATCTTAATCTACACAAACGATAAAACGACGTAAATACTACACACACATAGGTAGAGGGGAAAAAATCCTTTCCCCCTTCTATCTATTTTACTAGTAATATTCACAATTTGAAATACCGGACCATTATTCGGAATATAAGGCTTAACATGCAAGGACACATTTTTTTAGAAAAAAAATAACATCATACCGTATATAAGACGTCTTTCAAACTCAAACTGACTGATTCTTCGAAACTGGTTCTTATCGCGTTTAAGATAAACGGAGTGAAAGAAACTTTAAATTCGAACACAGGCACAAAAAAAGAAGAGGAAATCCGAATTTCTAATCAACTCTTCTGATGCTTTTTTTTTGTTGTTGTTGTTGTTTAAACATTCCCAAGTCATTTTTTTTTTCGACCTCTTGTTTTTTCGAAAATACAAATGAATATAAAAACAAAACGGAGAAGAAACTCTAAACTTTCTCTCGTCGGAGAACGGAAAATTTAATCCCGGGGATGGAATCTTAGTCCAGACACTCGTCTGCAGCGATAGGAAGCGGGGGAGGGGATGGGAAGATTAGAGGCGTAAAATGGGATGGGGCTTTTAGAGATAAAGAATAAAAAAAGCGACGCCTCCAGATAAAAGACGAGTAAACAAAGCGAGATGAGGAACGCTTCAATAAAAATTCCGAATTCCCAGGGGGAAAGGAGCGAAAAGTGTCTGAGGTTTACAACTGACTGGACCGAAACAAAATCGAACGAGAAGGGGCGTTCGATCAGAACAAAAGAAGGGAGGATATAAAAGAATAAAAAAATTCAGAACAAAGGTTTTTTCCGGTTTTGGATTTCGAGATGGGAGGTAAACACGAGATACTGAGTAGGATGAGATCAATATCGCCCTGGAACAATGGTAAGCGGATACAATCTCCTGGAGATAGAGTGAGCCCCTCTCGTCTGCACGTGAAAGTAAACACCTTAGAAATGACTCACGGTTCCCACACTTCAGGCAAATAGAAAAAGAATTTAAGGCACTCAAACCACTTCTTTCAAGCGCTCGATAAAGGTTCGGGTTTGATACGTTTAAAATGCTCCCTCCCTAAATAAACATGGCTTAACGCGCTGACTAAATAGGAATTGAATGCAATTCTGCAGCAGTAAACCAACTCTAAAACACGTATGGTAAACAAGACAGTTATTGGCACCCTTAAGGCTATATTTATACATTAATTCATGGAAACAATAGTTCGATCAAGTTGTGATTCATTGTAACTTTTCTTGAATTGTTCTACTTAAGGCTAAACAAAGGATTCTAAAAAATTTTTCCCCGAGAATGTATTTTGCAATATTCTGAGAATAACAAGTACAAAATCAGTCAGTGACACCCTATGGATGAGGTCTGACATCAC
>BGPR01000278.1:143431-201560 GCA_013235015.1 Araneus ventricosus
GACACCCTATGGATGAGGTCTGACATCACAGTTATTGTTATCTCCTCATTCTTAATTAGTTTATCATTAACTGTCTCCCTAAGGTTAGGTTAGGTAAAACTATAAATTGAAATGAAAGCGTATTCTTTAAAAAAAAAATTAAGGATCAGAGTGCGAATAACTGCCCGAGATGACAATAATTGGCTGATGAAATAAAATCTCACATAGCCGGCCCCTACCACTGACTTCTTCAATAAGAGAAATTATAAAGAATAACATTTCTTATACATACGTCACACTTAACTTAAGTAGATCCATTGCTTACAATCTAATATTCGAATGACAAAAAGAAAGGAATTTATACCAGAAAGATTAGTACTTTAATTCGATTCGATTCAACAAAATCGATTCATAAAAATCCCAATATATTAACTCGTTGCAGTTAATAAATTGATACTAACTTTTCACCTTTAAATACATAAAATAGCTTAAATCTTTTCAAGTTTCCAACCCATCAAGTACTGCTATTTACGAAATTCCATTTAATCGCTTGGCTTTAATCTCACTAGCGCCCATAAAAGGTATTATTTATACCGCCTGATGGGCCTCAAGGTGAGATAAGTTGACAGGCAACCGTAAAACTGCTACAGACAAACGTTCAAACAATACATTATAGACGCCTACTTCCTTGTCTATTTGCGGTGATGAGACAGCTTTCCATTCTATCGTAGCAGGCTTCAGTCGGTGACAAACGAATTCTGTTGCGATTCCATGCATAAAGCAGAAAAATCCTTCGAACATAATTCGTAATCCGATATTTATAAATCAGTTATTTATTCGATATTATGTCTACATGCAGAGGATTTTGGAAGAAGTTAAACTTAACATTAATATTAAGGTATTAGAAAGATATTTATTATTATAAGAGATTATTTCTTTAGAAATGGGAGAAAACTTTACAGAAACCATCGGACCGGCTAAAACTGAATATCCTACAAAGTACTACATTTCTTCAAGCAAAAGAGTTTTTGTTATGACAAACATTAAAAATTTAAAATTATCACCATTAGACCATTCAGACATTCGAAGTTGGCACTTTAGCGCCATCGGCATAACAGGTAAAAATTCAGACGATCATGTGCATCAGCGCATGGGCAAAAATTACCTGAGTTATTAAGCACTTCATTGGGCAAGTGTTCCAAAGAACTTACAATGAACAGATCCAGTCATAAAGCTGCCCTTAAGCTTAAGAATGTATGCTGAATTTTGACTCAATCTTTTAGTTTGTATTCTAAATACAAACGTTTAGCATAAAAACAAATAATGAGAGTTTAAATATTAAGCGGCAATGAAATTCTGTTATGTTTGTTTCAAAATTTCAGTTGCTGCGTAATAATTTTCAATTGATTTCACGTAACCACAGTTTAGTAATAAACCCAGAATGGGAAATCTTTGAAAAATCTTCATATTTAAGCCGGGTTCGACAAGTAACTTGCTACGTTTCTCAAACATAAGCATTTATTTTCACATCTGGCAACATATAAACACGGATATTAAAGGCATCGAACAAGAACACAGACGAAGAACAATCGCCAAAACATATTAAAGAATTCTGGAAGAACACAAAAAGAACGGCTTAAAAGCAGACGATTAGAAATTTCCGTCAGGAACAGAGAATTAGGTCAGAATGGATGAAAAAAGTAATATAAATTATACTTTTAAAACAATATCTAACAGATAAAAATCAATTTACAGAATACTACTAGCTTAGCTTCAAAGTGTTTAGAAAGACAGATCAAAAGTATAATTAGCAGTAGGCAAAATTATAATTCTCGAATCTATATTAATACAGTAGTCTCCCTCCAACGAATTTCTCCCTATAACGAAATTTTTAATCGGAATGTTAAATAACATTCAAAATATTCTCCATATAACGAAGTGGTTGTCTCCCTATAACGAATTTTTTCAGAGGTTTATCTTTTCGATTTTTGTCATTTTTGAAGAAAGTGATGGTTTCTGTGCAACCAATTCGTTCACACGTAACTGTTTCTGGAACCACTCACTCTTAAAATGTAAAAATTTTTCTGAAAATTTAACATCACGAAATGCAAAGCAATGTAAAATAAACGCAAGTACATACTAGTACATATTATTCTCTAAATTGGTGAATTGTCTTCACTTTTGAGCATTTTATTTATACAATAAAAATTTGTATAATTTTAACAAATTTATAATATATGTATTACTTCATTTTTAATTGAAAATCATAATTAAATACATTTGAACTTATCGCACCTAGTGAAAAGTTTGGAACATTTACTTAAATAACTGCAAAAATCTCTAATCTCCTTATAACGAAATTTTCTCTATAACGATTTTTTCAATTGGAACCAAGCGATTTCGTTATAGGGAGACTCCACTGTATTCATTCAACCTGCGAAAAATATTTTACAGTAGAACTAAAACATTTAACTCGGATAAATATTAAATAAAACCTTACTTAATTTATCATGTTAACTACTTTTAACTTGCTTTTAATAGAGTCATCGCGAAGGTATACATAACGTTCGATCATCTGGTAGCCTCCAGGGATGCATTTAGAGACCCACCCTCTTTAATGATGCATCCTCAAATGGTCTTCCAATGCTTTGATGTGTCCCCTAATAACAGACCAACTCCTAAGCGATACGAGATTTATTCATTAAATCTTTCAAATGCACAGCTATATTGAAGTATATATATAGGTGAATTCTGGTTATATCAGAAAGAGTTTTTTAAGATTACCAAAACACAGACAATCGGGCATCAAATATTCACTAGAAAAAGTCCATTAATGTTTACAATAGATATTTGGATTATGAAAAAACTCCCATATTCCGGAAAAAATATCGAAATATTTGTTAAGGGCAAAATGAACCTTAAATTTGTCTCTACGGAATTTCTGCCTTGAAAATACGAAATATCTCAATACTGAGCGTGAAGCAAATTTTCAGATCTACAGAAAAGCCTTATTTATTGCTGCTGAAAATGGTACTAGAAAGCTACTCCCGAAATGAGACAAAGTGATCGATTTGATTATATCGCTTTTGAATGCAAATAAGTAAAAAAGGCAAAGTGATAAAGATATCAGAATTTCGGAGGAAATTGCATTTTTTGGATCCAACTGACGATTCTGAAAATCAATCCAATAGATCAACTTCCCGACTTTTTTCACTCGCTATCTTTTTCCGAGTTCAAAACATTTTCTCGCTCTCACTTCTGACAGAAAAATTTTGCTTCGACCTCGAAGTAGGGAATTCAATTTAAAAAATGAAACAAGAATTAATAACTAAAAGGAAATTTAACACAATAGTTATTTAGCCATTTATTAAAATTTAATAAGTCATTTTAATAAAATAATTTAAGTCAAAATAATTTTCTTAAATAATTATTCTCTGAAATGTTGAAGAATCTGGCAAAAAAAGGCTGCGACTCCAATACTACATATTTACAATTTTTAAAGACTCGCTAACTAACAAACGCTCATAAATCAATGTTAAAATCAACAAATTCTGGCTTAAGTTCCCACAAATTTTAAATAATTCGAAACAAAAAAAAATTATACGCATCAATTTCAATAGTTGATCACCTTTCCCTTCGCCACAATACCCGTAATAAAAATATTTTGCATACACATTCATGCAAGTATTTTTATTTTTAAAAGAGAACAGGTAATTAAAATCATTAATTGAGTCGTTTTGAAGCCAATATGGTTAAGTCCAGAAAAAAAAAAATGAGAAAATTAAAGTTTTTAATACACTATTTTTTAAAAAAAAATTTGACTTGTTCATTTGATCAGCAAAAGTATATAAAGCCTTCTAATGAAGCAACGAGTACATCCTTTAATAAATTAAAAAGAATATTATGAATGTCAATAAAATTTACAAAAATCAGAAAATATCGAAAAACTGGACTTAGCCGCATTGGCTTCTGCGCGACTAAATTAAGTATTTAGAAAATAAATTCAAATGCTTCACCATTCCCTTTTTGGCTCCTAAAATACATAACAATTATTCCAGCAGTTCATACCTAACAGTTATAAAAAATCAACCCACAAAGATAACAAATGGCACTTTCATTTATCTGGGAGGAAAAAGAGAGAAAGAGATAGACCACAGATTATGGAAAAAAACGACACTGGAGCAACTCCAACTGTATTCAACCTGTGAAGTCCTCAAAACTTTAACACTTTTCCACAGTTAAATATGAATCCCTCTGCACTTGTTCAATTCGCTCGCGCCTCGCTTCTCAACAAATTCATTGAAGAGCTCCTCTATAAATCACGGCGTCCTTCAGGTTCCGCTGCCGGATCTGAGGCTCGTAAACCCATCTGGCTCAGGGGAAGTATTTTTGGATTACAATTCCATCCATTCACAGGAGACAGGCGTCTGCTGCACAAGACACATTCGTCAAGGGACGGATGCGGACTGCTGTCCCACCAGAATGAATGTCTTCGCACTAGCATGCGGATCAACGGAACTTGTGCACGCATTTGAAACATAATAACGCCCCGAAATATGTCTGTCTAAAATAACACAAAAACAAGTCAGATGGGATGTAATTTTAACTTATGGCGGGAACAGAGTGAAATATGGTTTAAAGAAGACTTCCCGGCATGCGTCGCATAATGCACGAGAGTGAAATACACGCGATTTGGATAGACATTTATGGGAACAACAAGCAATTATGCCAATGAATGCCAGCATTTGAAAAAATTATTTTCCTGTTTTGTCATTCTCACAAAGCTGAATCGTTTAAGATTTTATCTAATTTGATTCGATGTAATCGCTGAAATTATATCTTCTTTCGATCACGCAGAAAATGCTTATAGGCTATTAGGAAGAAAATTTGCACTTCAGCAACGCGGTCAGATTACAGAAAATCGTGGTCCGAATTTGCCCTGCTCTAGATTAAGGGGTCTATTCTGGTGGTTCATTGAGAGACGTCACTTTTCCCGTTGTTGTCGCGGAAAAAGTGACGTCTCCTAAATTCCAACTGGGGTACCAGAATAGACCCGTAAGTATTTTAATTAGTTTAAATTGAACTAAACGACTATAAGTGCAAGTCCCAATATATCATTTATGGGAAAGTTTTCTTGTCTAAATGGAAAATCGGAGAAATTTTTAAATCTTTTTACTTCGTGCGTTTATGCGTCCAATTACGTCACAGAAAAATCGAACTGAAAATACTTCGGACACCACCAGCACGTACCATGAGTTCTAGGGCTTACTGCGGCCTTCAAAAATCGATGCCAAAAGAGTCGATGCCTGGTGAAATTATCGACATCAAGAACTGCAACCTATATATTGTGGACAGTACAATTGAACTTTAATCGATCTGATGAAATCAACGAACGAATTTACGTTGTTCAAGACCTTTATTTCTAAACTTCAACATTTTTACACGCTTTGTTTAATACAATACTAGACCGATATTTGGCAACGACTAAGAGCGCCAGCATATAGTATTATATGAAGGCATATGGAGAAAAATAATAAAAAACGTAAAAAAAAATATATAAATGTATAACAAAAAGAAGTCTGACGAAGACTTGACCCATTTCATAATTTGAATACATGTGTATGAATTGCACCTCAAACGGAATCATTTCACATAAAGGATTAAAAGCTACACACCGATAACAAATTTTAAGATTCTAGCCTCAATTTTATCTTTCAATTACTTTGAAAGCGAAATTCTTCTCTTAATATACTCACTCTCAAAATTATATAATGTTAATTTATTCTATTTCAATAAATCCGGTAAAATTTTAAAATCAAGCAACATATATTTTGTATTTTTTGTACAAACAAAATATTTTCACTTCTAAAGATTGGAATCGCATTCGAAACCAATTTTTCAATCGAATCAAGTTCCCAAATAACCCTTTTACAGATATCTTAGCGACACATAAGTGCTTATGCGGCATCCATACATTTCCCGAATGGGATTTCCCAATTTTCCTGGACACATCTGGAGGGGAAAAAACCCTAAGAGAACGACGCCCTATTTCTGATCGCAGGGCAGACATGAGGCAAGCGACCCTCTTTCCCGCGCAGATCGAATTCTCTGATTGATAACCGTTCCATCGAGAAACGAAATCGCAGGCAGGGTGTACCCATCCATCAGCCCCAAAGCTCTCTCGCAATGGCAGAAATCGAAACTAGCACTAAAACGTGTGAACTTCTACGCCTCACCACAGAACATCTGGGATATGGTTCCAAAAATGGAACGGCGCCAGTGGAATTCTAAAATAATAAGTTACAATATCTGGTATATCAGTTTAATAATTTTATGATTTGAATCTCATTTTATGAATTTCTCGTACACGACGTGAAAGCATTGTAATCGTTTAAATATTCGACCACGACATTTTGAGGAATCATTTTTGGAACTGTTCGCCTTCTGAACACGAATATTCAAAAACGTAACACGTTATAAAGATGAAACTTGACAAATCATTTTGTCATTACACTTGTAGATCTGAATCTTGAATCTCATTTTATAAATTTATCGTATACGACGTGAAAGTATTGTAATCGCTTAAATATTCGACCACGACATTTTGATGAATCATTTTTGGAACTGTTCGCCTTCTGAACACGAATATTCAGAAACGTAACACGTTATAAAGATGAAACTTGACAAATCATTTTATCATTACACTTGTAGATCTGAAACTTGAATCTCATTTTATAAATTTATCGTATACGGCGTGAAAGTATTGTAATCGTTTAAATATTCGACCACGACATTTCGATGAATCATTTTTGGAACTGTTCGCCTTCTGAACACGAATATTCAAAAACGTAACAAGTTATAAAGATGAAACTTGACAAATCATTTTATCATTACACTTGTAGATCTGAATCTTGAATCAATCTCATTTTATAAATTTCTCGTATACGACGTGAAAGTATTGTGATCGTTTAAATATTCGACCACGACATTTTGATGAATCATTTTTGGAACTATTCGCGATTTGCTTATTTTTGCTGACAAGGGGGGAGGGGGTCAAAAAATACCAAAAACATGCTGACGTAATATTTGAATGGACCCTTTCACACTTTTCAATGGACCAGAGGAATGGTGGTGTAATCAAGTGTAAACTGTGGGAAGCCACTTACATAGGTATAAATCCTCTGGAAATCTGAGGGGACCAACAAGAAGTACTGAAAACGCTAGACAGGAACGTAAATGAGGAGCATACTGTAAATGGAATTCGGTGTATGGTCTTGATACTGATATTGTAGATCTCTATCAGATTCGGGACACAATTTGCCATAGGGAAGAGGTACAAATGCATATTGGGGTTTTTTTTATACCATGCTACGAAGCGTAACACAAAAGGCTACAGATTGTGTACGTATTCGAGAAAGGCGAGGAGAAAACACTCCCCTCGAGCATTATAAGGGATACTATAATGTAATATACTACTTATGAAAAGTATTAATTAGTGGTTCCAACAATATACTGATATATCTTTATTTCTCACAAATTAAACCACCTTTCATCTGACGTACACCGAAAACCATTAAAAAACGCAGCAAACAGCAAAACGGAATATAGATTAACCACCACTATCCTCTGAAGTAACTTGAGTACCTCCTAAACCGTCATTTCCATAATCAATAATCTCTACATATTAACCATGTGAGTAAATAATCATGGAAACCTTAATCTAAGATATATAAGCTCATCCAAATTTTAAATTAAAAAAAAAAATTTTTTTTTGAACTAATGCCAATTAAATGATTGATTATTTCTTTTTCCAACGTCGAAACATTTTTTCTCAATAAGATTTTCTTTCTCACTCCGCATGCGCAACATATGTATATATCCAAAAACAACCTAAAGACCGCTAATGAGTTATTGATTCCTATTTTTGCCTTTCGTTGCGACACGTAGAAATCGATGCGAAAATAGGGTTACTTACAAAATCCCATCATGGAATTTTTTTTTTTTTCTCTCTCTCTCTCTCTCTCATTCCCACTGGCATGGTCGGATAGATAGAGTAAAAAACTCAACTTCAGAATGGATGGTTTAACACGAATACCTACAAAAAACAAATATGCGCATGCAGAAGATTAATTGCATTTTTAAAAGAAATGGTATATAAGCATCCCTTGATACATGCGACTTCAACTAGTGAGGTTTTGAATAGTGTATTAAAAAAAAACTGCGGCCATAAAGTTGTTATAAGCTTACTTGTGTTTGTTTGAAATAAAGTGCTGAACTTAAAGAAACTTCTTAAAATATTACTGTCGATAAATCATGAATGAGAAGATACTACTGGTTCAATTTACATGATTATTTGTAGATAAATATTTAGGCAACAAACTAATTAACAAATATATATATAAATATAACCTATTTGATTAAAGAGCTTGATGTTTCAATATATCTACAGACAAACATATAGACAGAAAAATATCCTGTTAAAAGTTAAGTATTTTCTGGATTCGTTGTAATTATCCGGCCGTTAATTCTTAGCCTTGATCCACGCGCTTTCACATACACAGTGTACATGTACATCCCGCATGCATTAACTCCACTAATCGAAGAATCACAATACAAATATATTTAGGACTTCGGAGAAATTTCCGAACGCCGTGTGTAAAAAATGAACATCTTTCTGAAGAACCAGAAGTTATAATGTTTATGAGAATTATATTATTTCTAAAAATTTACTCTCAATTATATAGCAAGGATAGCACACAAAAAATATATTTGTTACCGTCGCAACGCGCGTACATAAAAAAAGACGGGAGGCTATCTTTTCAAACAACCGCTGACGTTGAAGCCGTAGGACTACTTTACTGGCGTAACTCTTTTGTTTCTCGAAGTTTCTCGCAAGTTTTAAGGGTTTTTTTTTTGTTTTTTTTTTTTTTTTTTTTTTTTTTTTGTAACTTCTGTTGTTACCCTTTATCTCTCAAATAAGATATTAGTTATGTTTTTAACATATGTAGTTACCGAGATGGAGAGGATCTACCATACCAAGTTTTGTGGCGTTTTGACGTGTGAATCAAATTCCTTCCTGAGATCCCAATGGGAGGAACGTAGTCCTACGTTAAAAACAGAGTAACTAAAACAATGAAAAATATTACTGTAAAGTATACTTAAGAATAATTTTAAAAATTAAAAAGAAAATTGCACGGAAATAAAATTGGCATTACTGAAAATCTCAAAAAATTAAATTTTGAAAAACTCTTTCTCACACCTACTACCCAAGAAGTAATTACGTGACAAATTTGACACTGTAGGCCCAACGGTCCGCCCTTTAGAGCGTTTGGAATGATTTTTGTATCATGAATCACGCAATTTACAGATAAATATCATGGTAACATTATCATTTTTCCCTCTTCTCTCTCATCAGAGGAAAAAACGAATTAGTAAAGCATTTTGTAACAAATATGAAAAACTGTTAAACTTTTTCGAACTAAGTTCTGGTTAGAGCTAAGTTAAGCTATGAATTGCTGTAAATATTTTTTTAAAAATAACACCTAGGATTAATCCTTAAATGAAATATCTTCAGTTTTAAAATAAATATTTCGAAAAGTCAAAGTTTCACTATCTAATTTCAGAATTTAAAAAAAATCAATAAAATAAACTCTTTGGGTTTTTAAATATAGAAGTTTGGAATTTCATTCACTTCGTGTAGTTCTCGGTCCTCCGTCATAAAACGTGTGATTTAGTTCAAATAACTTGGGTAAAAATTCCAAATTTATTTTAATTAAAAGAATATCTAATTAACAATATTTGACTGAAAAAAATATTTTTGATAAATTCAATTTCGAATCCATTTTTAAGAAATCTGTAATATACTTTTAAGAACAATTTTGTTGCATTGGTCGACTAAATGAATTTAAAAATTAAACGTAGCAGAAGTTCATTCGATAAATATTAACAATGATAAAGAACAAACTTAGCACTCTTGTCAAAAAAAATCACATCGAGACATTTACTCTGAACGAAAATATTGGAAAAACTTTCGAAAATGTCCAAGTACTTTTGGGAACGACTGTAAAGAACAGCAGCATGAAGCCAAATAACAGTCACTGAGCTAAATGGAGTTACTGAACTATCAAATTTAGCATAATGCGAATTTAATGAAATTTTACGCTCTTCGGGTGAGACAGAATGCATTCAAAAATTAAAATACATATCTTTTATTAGATTTTGGGAGAAAACCACCAGATCGATGGGCAATGGTGAACAGGAGATCCTAAATTGAAACTACCCGACCGCAAAACATCCCTTTCGAAAAAGAAAAGTTCCCATTTTCGAATTTAATTTCGCTTGGAAGAGACAGGAAACACACAGACAGATCTTCAATATGGAGAGGAAAAAAAAAAGAAAAAGAGGAGTCACTATAGACAGGCAGGGGCAGCACAGCTGTCGCGCGAAAGGGAGGACGCCTGAACGCGCGCGGATCACGTGTTGCCAGAACTTCCGCACATCCATCCATAGGGGATGGAACAAACAGAAAAAAAAAAAAAGGAATTTAAGACTGTCTATTTGCCGGCGTCTGTCGCTTCTTCATGTCTTAAATCGATAGAAAACGCCGTCTGATCAAATTATTTGACTTTTTGAACCTCGCCAACCAGAAGACTTCTTTTTTACTTTCTCGTATACGAAGTATACAAAGAGAAAATGAAGAATCGTCGAAAAATTCGAACTCGAGATTTTGACGAATCTCCACGTTTTAGACCTCCCCGAGTCCGAAAAACACAATTTTGGGATTGTGTCTGTTTGTGTGTCTGTGAACACGCTAACTCGAAAACTATTAGGGCTACGAGGATGAAATTTGGTATGTGGTCTTTAAACATAATTTGTAGGTTTCCGTCAAATTTTGGACAAAATCCATCTGCGGGAAGTCTGTCTGTATGTATGTCCGCGGTCATGTGAACACTATAACTCAAAAACTTGAATAGCTAGATGGATAAAATTTGGTACACAGTTTTATCGTCATGAATGTAGGTGTCGCATCAAATTTTGGGCCAAATCCGACAAAGGGTTGACTGTCTGTCGGTCTGTATAATTGCATACTTGTAAAAATTATATCTCATAAGCCCTTTGGCTTAGATAAATAAAACTTGGTACCACGGATGCTAACATTAATTATAGATCTGTGCCTAATTTTCATCTCTATTGGTTAAAAAACACGTGTTCAAATTGCATATTCAATTTTTTCTAATCTGATTCTCCATGCGCATGCGTACTAGTAGCAATCTCTGTACACGCGGAAGGATTGCGTCACTTTATCCTTGAGCAGGCAAGAGTGGAAAATCGGTACGCATCTCTTAGAATTTGATTTTTTACCAAGATATTTTACAATCACTATAATCTACAATGAAAAACCTTCTGATAGTCATTGGATTCTGGGTTACAATAGGTTCGAATTTTTTTATCCACGAGGGGGGAGAGGGAACAGCACCTTTTGGTTGAAGTATACGAGAAAGTTTAGGGGAGACCACTCCCGCTGGTT
Source organism: Araneus ventricosus (assembly GCA_013235015.1). Lineage (NCBI taxonomy): Eukaryota > Metazoa > Arthropoda > Arachnida > Araneae > Araneidae > Araneus > Araneus ventricosus. The sequence goes on from BGPR01000278.1 coordinate 154,938, forward strand.
ATATAAGGACAGACTTAAGAATGGCTGTCGGCCGGACCGGTCCTATGAAACTTGTTTCCCCTTTTTTAAGGACAACTTTTAATGTGGTATTTATATTAAATTTTGATCTAAAAAAAAGAACTTACAATCAGAGGATGTCTTATTTGTCTAATCTGCAGCTATTTGCATTTTATCTAGGGATATAACGGATATTCGACAACTCTTCGGTATTTGACCTATTCGGCTCTTTTGTCGAATATTCGGCAGAATAAATTCAGAATAATAATTTTTTTAAAAAATGTGCTTTTAAATACATTTAATAAAGAATATTGCAGAATTACTATTCGGTACATATATTAAAAAAATCTCCTAACATTTACCCAATTTAAAGTTGCATTGTACGTACGTGTATTTAATAATGTTGCATACCATTTATCATTGTAAAGCCTGAAATTATGATAGGAGAACAATAATTGTCAGACATTTTCAGGAATTAGTCTCTTCTGTTTGGTTTCATACATATATATTACAAGCTTCAAAAAATAAGCGCTCACTATATACTGTGCTTCCAGGAGCTGAAATATATTTTTTTGCTCAATTTGCAAATATTGGAAATTTTTTCCGGGTTTTTTTTTTTTTTCCACCAATAAAGTAGGCATTCCATCCTAGCTATTAGAAATTCTTTATCAAAATAGTAATTTACTTCTAATAACTTTAATTTATCCACTGAATTTTCTTTTGTGTATATCACTGCCATCTTCTCCAATGATGCTTTTTTTTTTTTAATTCTGTTTAGCAACTCCAAAATGAAGAGCGTTTCTCACATTTTATTACTGGAATTAAGATATTTTAGAATATTACACAAAATGCACTAAGGTGTTAATATATTTAAATGTGCAAATTATTAAAAATATTTTTTCATTTAAAATTTGAGTAGTATCTTATTTAAAATCAAAAGTAAAATGTTTTTAAAAATATTATCTCAGGGCGACATTATCTTAGGTTCTTATGCGATGTTATCTCAGATTAATCTACTACTTTAATTATTACTAAACAGTGTAATTTCAAGACTTGACGAGTCAGGCCCAAACTATGGGAGATAAGAAGAGAGGTTGCGATATAGCTTTAATACTTAAAATAAATAATAATATAATTACGTATTTGTAAATTTCAAGTGATGCAGCATAAAAATAACAAGCTAGAATTTTTCTTCTATAAAAACAAAATAATAATAGTCCTCCAAGCACATTTTATGCGCTGCATTTGTATTCGGCTCTGTTACCAACATTTAATTAAACTTTATAATATTTATTTTACCTATTTATACCAAAACAATACTTTTATCATTTTGAAATTCAATATTTCCATTGTATTTTACAGAGGGCGCAGTTCACAAGTAGTACACATAGACAACCCGTTTTCAGTCTACATGGGGACTATTTTAGGGCAGACCTCGTATTCTTGAAGTATGGTCAGATGACGAGGACACCTGAGATGCCATCCCTTTCCAAACTTCAGCACCATACAAGCGGGAGGGTGCTTGAGCTATCACGAATTTAACGTGCACCAGGTCCCTATATACGGTAGATTTTTTGTAGAATCGAGTTTCGAACGCGCGACTCTTCGATTCCGAGCCGAAAACTCTGCCGCACGGTTATCGCGGCCCCTACGCTGCAGCATCCTCCTAAATCATGAAGAAATTACATTTCGAGATAGGTCCTATATAAAATGGCCACCCTAAAAAATACTGCAAGGATTTATTATCCCTCACGCTTTATTTTCGGGGAGACAAGGTATATATTTCGTCTTAAAGTACAATTAAGCCTACTGATTTGCTTTGATCATGGCTTTTCTAATAAGGGTAGTGGCACAAAATAGTCTCAAGAAGCCGAATTGTGGGTCACTAAAAACTGGCAGCTCTTGACAAACTTAAGACTTCAAACACTTAAAAGTAGATTATTCTTTAACAAAAGTAATTACGGAGCCTACTTAGCTCTGAAGCATTAGCAACTAAAATTAGAATCGCATAATGGGTAGATAGAAAAGAAATAGTTTCCGCGTATAAATCGTTACTAATTGATCTGGCAGATCCTTTCGGCTATACAAATAAAAGTAGACTTAAACAACTCACAGACCCCTCTGCATTCAGGGTTAAAACTTTAACAAAGTTTTACTCTTTATGCAGCAATAAAGAAATTTTTCCCTCATTTAAAGACATTATTTGCCTTATTTAAAAGTAATAGGTTATCTACGAATCTATCGCACTTACAACCTTGAAATTTGGCACACAGGTAGTCTTAATGGTGACTCAATGCACCTCGAAGCCGGAATTTTAAAACTTAATCTAGAAAATTTTTTATTTAATGTTTTGTGTTGTTTTGGGTGATTTTTCGTACTAATTTCTCAATAGCATGGTTTTGGATAATTTTACGAAAAAAAAGATACACCATCGGAAAGAGCAAACGATTTTCGTTCTAATGAAATCTGTTTTGAATTTCTAACGTAATTTACTGAATTTTGAAACAATTTTGAAAAACAGTCACTTTTATGTTAATTTTTCATTCGGTTTTCTTTAACTTTCAATTTTTTTCATCTTATAACTGGAACGTTTCTGTCGGAATTAAAACAAGAACCGTTAAAATAGCTTTTCCCGTTTTCTTTAAATTAATTTTTCCCTGCTCAGTTCAAACAGTTTTTTTGCTAGCGAGATTTGACAGCGAGACGTTCTCCGGAGATTCCCCAACTGCATTGTTGCAATTTCATTGGCTGGTTACGTGACCTTCCTCGCGGCAGATGACGTCATTACTTTCGCATTCTGCGAGGAAATGATTTATTTACTCGATGACTTTGATTATTATTTTTAAGTGTCTTAACTTATTTCTTCTCCTTTCATACTTTGCTTGCGGTGTAATACATATCACATTGTAATTTTTTAACATTGTTTTGGATTAACGGTACTCGGTCGAGAGGAAAAAGAAATGGACAAACTCAATAATATATATATTTCGGTTTTGATTTCGTTTTTAAAACTTTCATTTATGTTATTGTATGTGGGCTTTTTTTTATTTTGTTGAAGTCCTGATTCCACAGGCAACGCCGTGCGCGTACTGCTAGTGAAGTTATAATTCTTACTTCAACTTTCTATTTCCCGTCTTTGGTGTCGCGATAAAATTTTTCGGAAGAAAAATGAGCCGCGAAAATTTTTTGCGAACGAAAAGGGGTAGCAAGGGGGCCATCAAAAGAAATATCTTCCGATATTAATACGTATGTCACTTCCTGTATCAAGAGATACTGAAGCAGGAAGTCTCTTGAACACAATAAAGGAAGGAACTAATAGAACAATCCACAAAATCAGGAAAGGCCTTTTTGTTTCTTCTCACAATTTATTTCTCGTATATTCAATTTCCAGATATTTGGTGTGATACAGGAAGATTAAACTGGTGTCATTATTCAACTATAACACAACATTTACATTTTCTAATCTTGTTCTGTGTTTCATTAAAACGAAATGCATGTTAAATAGTTACAGCTTAACTCTAAGTAGGATTTCAAATTAAACTTATTTGCATACAACTCGAGAGTCAAGGCTGAAAATTAAATAATCGATACATCTGAACCTTAACATTCTTTGAGGATCATTCGTAGCGATGGTAGATTTAAAATATACGAAACTACTTGCGAACATAACTTTTTAATCTTTCTAAATACAGTTGGCAACGTAAGAATATGCCGTTTCGAGCATGCGTTTTCTAAGGCGGAATATATAAATTAGGGTCATCTTAGTGTAAATATAAGTATATTCCATCAAGAGATGTTGATGGGATTTTTAGAATTCACTCTTTTTTAAAGTAGCCGAAATTTTGGGACAAAATATTTTTTCAATAAAATTTAATAAATTACCGTCGCAATTCAAGCTACAGATATCTAAACATATAATTAATAAAAAAAAATTAATGAAAAGTCATACAAATGAATAAATTTCGAATGTATTCTTATCGACGGAACCCTTTTTCCTTCTAGAGGACCGAAATTAGCATAGCTTTTTTGGAATATTAATCTACATTTATTATACTTTCATAACAATTTCCTAAATTAATATCAATCTTTGATTAATATTTGGGGTTGTATGATCTTCTATAATCGGAAGCACCAGTCGATTTTGGAAAAACTAGCTCGCAAATTCATTCCAGAACACATTTTAATAATGATAAAAACAAATGCGCGCCACACCTTAATAGCTGAGGAGTGGAGTCTTATGATCCTGGAAAAAAGATAAAACTGTCAAGTCTAGACCGAAATCGTCAATATGAACAGTGAAAACATCAGATAATCAAATGAAGTTCATAGAAAGGAACTAAAAAAAGGATAATTTAATCACTGGATCCCAAATATAAACACATAAGTTTCCAAAATTATTTGTCCATGCTATTAAGAACACGAAGAATATAAAAATAATTTTATTAATAGGGAAAAATAATGTATGGATGCGAAAAATACAGTTACCGATTTAATCAAAATTTAGGTTAGATGAATTAGCATAATTCCATAATTCTAGAAGTGTGCATTCGCTAGTGGAACAAGGGAATCAGGGTAGCTTATATTAATATCCTGTGTCCTGTCCTATGCAATGGATTACTAGAGAAAAACTTCTCAATTTGAACCACAGTCAAATAATAGGAATAACACTCACTATAATAGGAATATATACAACCGGAATATTATTTAAGTAAATTAGCTTGTTTAAGAATCCACTGTATTTTCAATAATTTTTTTTTTTCATTTTTTATTCATTTATTTTAAATTATTTTATAAGCAGAAATTCAAAATATAAATATTTTTATGAGATCAAAAATAATTATAACAAGCACTAAACAATTCAATTGTCCTTTTTATTAAAAAAAAAAAAAAAAAAAACTTGTTTTCCAAGGTTGCATCACAACAGATTCTGCAGTTCAGAGTCAACAACACAGACTCTGAAAAGAGCTCAAGAGACATTAAAAAAAATGCAAAAATATACATATATATTCTTAATTTGGGATTTAAATTTAAACATTCAAGTAAAATTACTTTTTATTATAACACTTTCAAAAATTTCAAATGCATAACTAGGATTTTAGGGGATAAAGCAAAACTGGAAAACAGCACTTGCTGCATATTATGTCTTATCTAAATATGCATTATAGAGCACTAATAAATCTAGAATATTGCCAATTTGCTTTTTTAAATATTTTTTTTCAGGGCTTACAACTTTAAAAATAGCACTTTCCTTTTTTTTTTTGGGGGGGGGGGCACAATTTCAACAATAGTACTGATATATCATTTCAAAATTGCTTACAATTAATTTAAACATGCAGAGAAATTTCCTTCTATATTGTTATAACACATTTCTCGCAGAATAGCCATAGGCAAACTCTTCCACAAACTCAGCTTCCACTGGGCATATGAAATTTAAGAATTTCAGGGGTAAATCAAGAAAATTTCAATCATGACCTTCTTTTATTGCACAGCCTTCTATGAACATACACAATATTATAATTTTTCTATAAAATGTCATTTTAAAAAAAGATACAAATCTGTAACTTTTAAAAGAGTCAAAAGCGCAACCCTAAGAAGTGGATACAAATTTAAACAGAACCATTCTGGATATAATTAAATTTATGTAATTAATGATGTTGCCACTACCGTTATATTATCCACTTCTATTTGATCATGTTTTATCGTTTGGTAAATTAGTTAAGATAATGGCAACTAGTTTTCTGTTTAGTTTTAATGTTTAAAAAGGAATTCCAACTATGAACCATTTTGCTATGCTTTTGAACCTAAATATTCCGTTTCCTGTAAATAATTATGCTTTTGTTTGTATATAGTCTATGTTGTGCATCTGAATAAAAGGCGTAAAATCCACAATTACGATTACATTTACAACAAATGATTTGTTGGTGCACTTCTATTAACCTTAGGAAAAAACATCAAGAAAAGACGGGGTGGGCACGGCCACGTTAGTCTGAGCTAATAAAGCTCGATTCTTAGTTAATTATAAGTAAAAGTATTTCTGCAAAAACTAATGACACACTTAGTTGATTAAGGCATAAAAAGGGTTTTCATATGCTAATCATCTCTTCCAACTAAACTGAACATAAAAATAACATTTATAGAGAAAAAAAATGTCTGCATCCATTACTGGAACAGGAGAAAATTGTTTAAGTGAGGGAAAAGGTAGCAATACTAATTTGTCTAATGATATACTTTTTGTTCTTTAGTGGGTAGTGCATTATTTTTATGTGTGTGAATTCTTTTTACTAACGAATTTAAAGCAGCAATGCTTTTATTGGAATTAAGGATCTATTACCAACAAAACTATTATCTTACCAGAATATAAAACACAACAATTTCGTTTATTTATACACATGTTCAGCAAAACCATAATATGTTAGTCACTATTTTTAGATTAAAGTATTTTATTCAGTGAATTTACAATTTAATATTTACAAATAAAATAGCAAAAATAATCACTAATATAATTTGAATAAAAAAAAATTTATGACATTCACTATAGTACCATCGCAGGGAAAGAAGTTGATAATGTTATAGCAAAGCTCCATATTTTCAGATGTTTTACTGCATGAATGAAAGCAATGTGTAACGACAAAAGATATTATGTTAAACAGGCTAAGATTAGCTGAAGGAAAGCTTTAATAATATATTTAATAATATTACTTATTTTAAGAGCTTTCTAATGTACAGATAACTACACTATCCATCAAGGAAACCATGATGAAGGACATTTGCATACAACACCAAAATTTACGCAGTAGATACAGACTAATGACAGGAAATGGAACAAAGCCAAATAATGTAGTAATTCCCACAATGCCTTCAATGGATGAATGGACAAAATTTAATTATAAAGGTGAACGATAAACATAATTGCATAATCATCAGTATATCACCCTGCATTATAGTAAATAAAGATATAATGATTTAAACAGACAGTGACTTTTACATTACAGTTTTTTTTAAAAAAAAGATTTTAAGATATGTCACTGATACAAAGTGTGTTAAAAATTATTTAGACCTAAATTTAATCATTTTCCTGTAAGTTGAACAAACATAAATATACTGAAATGCAAGTTAGATAAATAAGCTGGTGTTTGTTTGTTTTTACCACAAAACAAACGGTACTTACAATTTTATGGGTGTTGTCACATGGATGATACTTAGCAAATATTTTAAGAGATTTAAATATATTTTAGAGAGTTGAATTTGAATCCAATGTAAAAAATATATGAAAAGGAGAACCATATGGAAAAAAAAATTGAAACAATGAATTAAAAAGATAAGAATTACAATTAGAAGAACATAATAGAAAAATTTAATTTCTTAGATTTTACAGTCAATCAAACAATAATAAATGCTGAAGGTTTGAACTGCGTTAAATTATCACCTGGACAATATATTTCTTTTTAAAAATAATTTTAAAGCTTTTATGTTAGCAAAACAGCATACATATAGGCAGTGAATATATGGGATACATAAGCAATGGGGTTTTTTTTTATGCCTATATTTTATGATCTTCCTCTGCACAATTGTTCGTAAAAACGTACAGAATATATAATTTCTACAGAATTTTTTTTTTTAACATGTACAAAATATGCCAAAAAATTTAAACAAATGCACATATAAAAAGTTTAAGATATGTTGTCACACAAAAATGATAAAAAAAATGTAATAGGGGAAAAAAATTATCATAATGTTTTTTTGTTTTTTTTTCCACCTTCAGAAAGCTCTTCTTTCCACATTTTTTAAAAATAAAAACTGATAAGCATGATTAATTCAAAGCTCAATCTCTTAAATAACATTTCAGTTTCATTAAAATCAAAAGTAAAAACTAAGAAAATAGAACTATTTTTAGATTTGCAGTGCATCCATTGCAACAATTAATTCCTTAAACAGCAAAATAATACACACAAATATTAACAAATTTTGATTCATATTTAATAATATTCATATTATTTAAAGAAGTTTGGAATAAAAAAACATCTTCCTTCCTACAAAAAAAAAATGTTAATTTAGAATTCTGCAGAAAATCTACCTACATTTTTTTAAATCCATTTGTAACAATACATAACAAAATAAGGTTATTTAAAAAAGAATTTTTTAAAGATAAGACCAGAAAAAAAAAACTTCCAAGATCTCCCAAAAAAATAATTAACATTTTATACTGGATGAATCTACCTTATAATTCAGCAATAATTTTACTCTATAAGCCAGCTGTTATTACATTTTGCTAACTAAAACTGTAAAAGCAAGACGATTATTTTCGGGAAACAAAAATGACAGTGGAAGCATTACTCCTTATTTGAAATACATAAATATTTAACTAAATTGTAATAAAGGCCTGGTTTTTTTTGAAGAAAAACTATTTATTTTCAAATAAGAGTATTAAAAACTAAATCTAAAAACTTTAATTATATTAAAACATTTATAATCCGATCCGTCCCAAAACTGATCTTCTGAAAACGGAAAAATAATCCAGAGATCAACATTCTTTTGTAACACGTTAAAAATTATAATAATAAACTTTATAACAATGGCATTATAAATTCTCTTCTAGTAATACTACGCCAAAAAGAATAACATAAAATTCAAATTAAAAAAGAATATACACCAAGTTTTAAGGAAATCAAAAACCGAGGATAATTAAAATTTACAGATAAAATACATACAAATTAAATACGTACACATTATTTCATATACAATCGAGTATCTAACGAGTCCCTTTTATTTTAGTTACAATTTAAAAGTCTATGAAAAGAATTTATTAATCTTATTAATGAATAAATTATTTATGCATTCTGCACAAAAGCCCAATATTTTTCTGTCTCAGACGATTTATAGAAATTTATAATTCCCGACTGTGTGCGATCTTCCGAATCTTAAAAAACAGTAACGTCGTTTTGACCGGTAAAAAATAACAGTCAATTTTAAGTTTCACAATGAAAGATCGGAAAACAAAACCAAAACCTTTCATTTCGAAAAAGAAACATCAAATAGTTTTCAATTTAATTTCTAACGTATGTAAATTCTCACAAAGAAAATTTCTCAAGAATTAAGTTATATTAAATGAAAAAACAAAAAATTCTATATACTAGAACAAAAAAAAATCGAACAATCAAATAAAAAATTAGATGATTTTTTTAGAATTTATCATAAACATATCACTGTTAAGAATAATATCTACTGGAAAGAATAAGCTAATGTTTCAGATGTGTTTTGTGGAATGGCTAACGATATTCCACGTACAATAATATGGGATGAATTCTGCATTTAACTGTCGTAAATTACACCGCTTCCATCTGCTCTATTACTACATCCCTTCGTATATTTACTATCTATGAGGCGAGGGTTGTTGTGCTCTTAAGTAATCGGTTATTGGTCGAGAGGAAGTTCGAGATAGTGCGTTCTTACCTTGGGAGAACAATACTTTTAATCCGTACACAAATCCAAGAGGCATACGTTATCTAACAACACACACAAGACAACAATTCTCCATATACACACACCCAACCCAAAAAAGTGAAGCCAGCGCCAGAGCGTTTACGATTTTCAGGGTTGCCGGAAAAGGAAGGGTGCCAGAAGAGACCGTTTATGAAGGTAAACAGGAATCTAGGCGGTATTCTGATTTCGAAAAAGTTAATTTCCTATAACCTAGCTTAGTTATACGATTATGAGATGCCAATTCAAAAAAAATTGTGAGATTATTCTTTTGTTATACTCAGCATTAAAAAGAAAAATTTCAATCAAAGATATTAATTTACTAAATATTTATACACGTTTTATATAATTTTTAAGAAGACCAATAAAAATGCATTCTATTTAAATCACAAATTAATCGAACAAAACAAAATCAAAATTTCGTGGATTTATAAAATAAAAGATAATCAGGATGTATTGGATATTGTTTTCTTTAATGAAAAATCGATTATTCTTAGCTAGCCAAAAGCAAATATGTGTGCAAATCAGACGAGGTATTAAAAAAATATACAATTTTTATCTACTTTTTCGCTGTTTCTTATTTGTGCTATTTTTGTTACTAATCCAAATGGATTTAGCAAATCTAGTTCGACTTCATGAGTTCATGAACTCCGAAAAAAATCAAAATAAATAAATAAAATATTTGCCTAAACGTCGTCAGTGGTAAAATCGTAATAGCTAATACAGTCGACGCTCCTTATAACGACCCTCTGCGTCCCACAGCAAAAAATCTTTATAATGAGTGGTCGCTATAGGCAAATAGGCTATTTTTAAAGAGATTCCAACTAAATACTCAAATTATTTTTTATCAATGGTATTAAAAATAAAATTTTGTCAATTAAAAATATATTTCTAAAATAGATTTTAAAGTAGAAAATAAAGGAATTTTGGAAAAATACCGGGAAGAGTGTCCTCTGAATTCGGACGTTGTATTGGGATTAGACGACACTGGACGGTCGTTATATCGGAAGTAAAATAACAAGAGTGCATAGGGAAACACAGTTGGGGATTTTATCACCGGTCGTTATAATGGAATGGTCTTTATAATGTGTGGTCGTTATAACGAGCGTCGACTGTAGTAATAATCAAAGCGTAATAGAATATGAGTTGAAGAGGACCGACCGGATTTACACATCTTATAAATCTGGTAAATTTTGTGTTCCTGTTCAACGAAAATTAATTTGATGTTCCCGCGGCCAAAATGAGGAAATGTCGTTTACTGAATCCTGCCTTTGAAGTGAGCGCTTTTCCTTAAGTAGCAATGATAGGCAGGAGCAATGGCCCCACTTTATTAACTTCAATTGTTTTAGAGAAACAAGACTTGAAAGTCATCGAACGTTAAAATAGAGTTTGCCACTGTTAACAAACAGAAGTCTTGAACAGGGTGTGAAAGCTCACTGCCGCTCACTTCGACATGTGAAGACATAGGCGGCTGGTGCACCAAAAAAGTGGGGGGTCAAAAGCGATGCGAGTGTGTGGGTGGGGCGCACCTAAAGCTGATTTTTTTTTGTAAAATGGACTATATTATTGGATTTTAACGTCATTATTGATTAAATGACCTTCTCTAAAAAATTCGGGACACGACCTCAAAAATCGGAACGGATGGCCACCGTAGAGTCCCTCCTTCCAATTCAAAGTTCCATTTCAATTCTCATGAAATAATAACATGAGAAAAATATAAAACGCTTACCTATTAAGTCAATTCTTCTTTCTTTAAACTCGTGAATCGATCAATGATGTCGTCACAAAACGGCGTACTCCCAAACACAGAGAAAGCAGGTCAGTTATAAATTTATTTATTTGATATTATGTTATACAATATACATCCGTATTATAAATTAGAAGAAAGACAGCCTGCGATTTTTGTTTTTCGCAAATTGTTCTATTACCTTAATAAAGTCGATATCTACAGTATTTTCGATCTTCAAAACAGCAAGTGCAGAAAGCCTCTCTTGACACATACTATTTCTAAGGTATGATTTTAAAGATCTTAAGCATGAAAAACTTCTCGCACATGATGCAGTTGAGACAGGTATCACAAGGAGAATTTGGATTAGTTTTGCCAAGTATGGAAATATGTATATCACAGAGTTCCTTTTCAACAAGAAAATTGCATCTTTTCCTCAGTTCTGTTATCTCCGTGGATATTTCTGGCAAAGAGTCGATGTATTTTTTGTACATTTTCTGAAAAATTTGTATCTCCCCCTTTATTTTTTTCCATATCAAGATCATATGTTTCAGAGACTTTTTGAACTGATGCAATTTTTATGATCTTTGATGGATTGGAACATGTTACATCTTTTAGAGATCGAAAAATATCCAGCTCATTTTCTTTGAACCTTTCGTCTATTGTGTTTAAAGCAGCATCTATAACTGGAAAAGCAATTTACGTTTAATAGAACGATTTAACACTTTGTGACATGCTGAAGGAACTGCCGCCATTTCCGAAGACACCTTTCTAGAGCGTGGAAGTTTTGGAGAAGTTAATGATTTTGCTTCACAAATATCGTTAACATATATCCACAACTTTTCAAAAAAATCTTCACTTCGGAATTCATGCAAACATTCTTTTGTTGCATTAACCAGTTTTTTAACTGTTAAAAAAATTAGCGATTTTGATTGCAAAGCTTTTGAAAGCGTATCTGTAGCTTCCAAAACTCTTTGGATCAGAAGTAGACAAAAAATGAATTGGAAACTTTCGATATTATTCAGCAAAGCTTCAGCTTGGGATCCATTTTTCGATAGATCGTTAATTTTGAACTTTGAAAAGTGAGGGGGCAAGGCCCCTTTACTTTTGCAAGTGAGGGGGCAGTTGCCCCCCTTGCCCCCCCCCCCGGACGAGCCGCCTATGTGTGAAGACATCCATTGATAAATCGTATTCGTATCATATTGGTATTGTATCGCACGGCGTGTTTGATTCACGAAATTGTCAATCAGTCAGAAGCAGCCCGAAGTAAATTTACCAACTGCACAATGCAACAGTCTACCCCGCCCCCAACCAACGTATTTTTTTTAATTATATAATGTCTACATTCTAAATGTGAAACAAACTTTTACTCAGAAATATGCATGTTTTACTTGCAAATATGTCTTACTAATATCATGGAGAGAATTTTTGAACTTCAGATATATTCAAGATTATACAGCGGTCTTATCGAAACTACAATAATATATTCAACAAATTTTAAAAATATATGACTTCATTTCTCTGTTAAAGCATTTTTTCCTTCACACTCAAGCCTTTGGCGCCACGGGCAGTTGCCCGGACTGCCCGGGTTTCGGGCCGCCTCCGCAATCAGTTATTGGAAGAGCCTGATGTACTGAGTAATTTTCACTGTAAATGCCCGTTTTGAGACCAGGTGTGGCGCCAGAAGGGGGACCGGTGGGGCTAGGCCCCCCGTCGGGGATGCTCTGCCCCCCATCAGGGAAAATATTTATACGGGGTATTCAACTGTAGTTGATAAATAATAATCTGGCAGAACATTTAAGACCATTTTCATTACACTCGTCCCCCTCCCGTACAGCAGGTCGTGCCCCCTGTCGGGCAAATCGGACCCCGTCGGGCAAACTCCAGCGCCATTCCTGTTTGGAACTATTCCTGTTGACAGTAGCTGCGACTCGGGGGGCTATGAAAAGTAGGGGGAAGACTCCCCATACTTTTTGCTGGAAAATGAAATTTTTATTTCGTATTAGCTGCTTAAAGCTAAGAATTATTAAAAAGCAATAGCGTCCGGAAAAGTTAACTAAGTTTGTAGCTAAATTTTAAAATTTTTTGTCTACCCCCTATACTCTCGGGTACTTTTAGATGTCTATGAATCCCCCCCCCCTATTTTTTAAACCCAATAGCCACCAATGCCTGTTGAAAGATGTAAAGCCTGAATGAACATGTAATTTTGAACAGGATATTTTAACCATAAATCAGGACGCGCTTTCTCCTTTTGAAATTCTTCATGACGGCACCACAGCTTTGTGTTAGTACGATATGGGGACGTGTTTCCTCTTTCATAGTGTTGGTTCTTAGGCACAATCGTACTTTCAAACCAGCGGGAGTGGTCTCCCCTAAACTTTCTCGTATACTCCTAACACATGTAGAGAAAACTAGAATAACAAAAGACGTCAAATAAACTTCCGTCGCAAGTAAACCAAAGTTGGAACCACACGTGGTTTGAAGGATCAAAACAAATTCAAATCCTCTGCTCATTCTTTTGCGCAACAGGACCTGGCGAGACTCCCTAAATGTTTGCTTCCTTACAAAATCAATCCAGAATTGGTTTTTGGCAAACTGCCAAGTTTCGGAGCGTCCCTTTCTTGCACAGGAATTGCCACCAGTAGGCATGCGCAGGGAGTTAGTTTCAAAACTGAACAAGTATGCGATTATACAGACCGACAGACAGTCAACCCTTTGACGGATTTGGCCCAAAATTTTATACGGACCTACATTCATGACGATAAAACTGTGTATAAAATTTTATCCATCTGGCTTTTCAAGTTTTTGAGTTATAGCGTTCGCATGACCTCGAACATACAGACAGACAGTTTTCCCTTTGACGGATTTTGTCCAAAATTTGATAGAAACCTACAAATTATGTTTAAAGACCACATACCAAATTTCATCCCCGTAGCTCTAATAGTTTTCGAGTTATCGTGTTCACAGACACACACACAGACACACATACAGACACACACACAGACAGACATAATTCCAAAATTGTGTTTTTCGGAATCAGGGATGTCTAAAACGTGGAGATTCAATGCACCCTGAGTCTGAATTTTGATTTGATTGCAATATTTTTCTTGTATACTTCTGTTACATGAGAAAGACAAAATGATATTCAGAGCAGATATCCATATTCCGATTCCTCCTTTTTATCTTTCTTGAATACAAAGAGAAAGTATTGTAACGTCAAAAATTGAACTCGAGATTTCGACGAATTCTACGTTTTTCTCCCTGAGTCCGAAAAACACAATTTTAGAATTGTGCTGTCTGCTCGAACACGATAACTCTGAAACTTATTAGATCGTGGATGAAATTTTGGTATGTGGTCTTTAAACATAATTTGTAGGTTTGTCAAATTTTGGACAAAACTGTCTAAAGTTTACTGCCTGTCTGTCCGGCTGCGTGAAACTATAACACAAAACTTGAAGGATGGATAAAATTTTGCACACAGTTTTATCGTCGAATGTATCCGATCAAAATTTTAAAATGCCCGTCAACGGGCTGACTGTCTGTCGATCTGTATAATCGCAAATTGTTCACTTTTGAAACGCACCTAGTATGCGTACTATAAATGCCACTTGTCCTTGAGACGGTAAGAGGAAAATCGGTCTGCATTTAATTTGTTACGCATCTCTTTGAATTTGTTTTTTACGTAAATATTTTCAATCACTATACCACACAATGAAAAAACCTTCTGATAGTCATTGGATTCTACATAGTAGTTCGAATTTTTTTTCTACGCTGTGGGGAGAAAGTAATCTTTTAGGAAAGTATAGAGAAAGTTTAGGGAACCACTCCCGCTGGTTATTTTCTTATACAAGTATGCAAAGAGAAAGTATTGTAATCGAAAAAAATCTGAATATGACATTTTTAGTGAATTCCATGTTTACATCCCTCTGAGTCTGAAAACTTACAATTAAATTATGTCTGTTTCTGTGGAATAATGGATAACTCAAAATTAGAGCTACGGGTGAAATTTGGTGATTTGATCTTAATCATTTGTAGGTTTGGAAAAAAATCTCATAAGTCTTGTCTGCCCACTTCATGGAATCTTAACTAAAAACTTGAATAGTAGATGGATAAAATTTGCATACAGTTTTATCACCAATGAGGTCCAAGTCAAAACTCACACCGTGGCTTGACTGTCTGACTTGTCATCTAATGAACTTTGTCATTCTTTTGAACAACTCCATGCGCATGCTGTACTGAGAGTAATGCCACTTTGTCCTTGAGACGGTAAGGGAGTAAATCGGTTACATTTAATGACATAATCTCTGAATTCTGATTTTCTAAAATATTTACTAACTATTATAATTCTACAAAGAAAACCTACTTATCCATAGACTGCTGCTACAGTAGGTCTGAATTTTTTAACCACGCTGTGGGGAGGCAAAGGTAACTTTTAGGAAAGAACGAGAAAAGTTTTGAGGGAGACACATCTGCTGGTACTTTTCTTCTGTATGCACAGAAGCTATGCAAAGAGAAGATTGTAATCGAAATAAAATTCGAATACTGACATTTTGCGTGACCATTGGTTTTGATTCCTGAGTCCGGAAAAAGTTACAAGTTGGAAATTATAGTCTGTCTGTTTCCTGTGAACACTGATAACTTGAAACTATTGAGCTTACGAGTGAAATTCTGTTATTTGATCTTGACATCATCAGTGTAGGTTTGAAAAACTGCTCCGGGAAGTCTGTCTGCCCATTTTCTAGTGAACCAATTTAACTCAAAATTGAATAGCTTGATGATAAAAATTAAATACAAAATAATTGCTGTAGGTCCGTATAAAATTTTGGGCCAAATCCGTCAAAGGGTTGACTGTCTGTCGGTCTGTATAATCGCAAACTTGTGAACACAATAAATCTTTAAGATAATGACTTAGACATATGAAATTTGGTATGTGGCCTTCTAACCTTAATTGTAGATTTGTGTCCAATTTTCGTATCAATCCGTTAAAAAAAAGGTGTTCAAAATGCACATTGCTACTGTGTGTTGGCGAGCGTTTCGCTTTTTTTACTCAAGTTAGTATGGTTGGCTTTTGAGCTTGGCGGTCTACGAAGGAAATTGTAGCGAGAGGCAAACACGCGCTTCGGAAATTATGGCAACCCCCTATAATGAAACTTCGTTCTGACATTGTCCAGACGGGCGCCTATGATTAACCAGAGGTATGGTGAAATCTTGCGTGATATCTATAGTAAGATTTCGTACTCAAAAACGTTAAATAAAGTTGTGGTACCTCAGCGCGCGTAAAAATTGCGAACATACTCAAATTTTTTTGAAAAATATTAAGTTTTTGGGAATTCATGAATTTTATATGTTTCATTGTAAATCACCATTCATAATTTTTTTTCTCAAAACAACCAGGCCTTAGGTAAATACACCAAAAATATTTACCTACCAATGGGTGTTTGGCCACCCCACATTAGTGGTCGTATCCGAGAAAGTTTCGGGGAGGCCACTCCCGCTGGTTTAAAATACGGTACTGATATCACGAATTTTAAGTGATTCTAACTATTGAAGATTCATTTCTACATAAATATACGCAACTACACTTATCTCAATCAATTCTATATGTGGTTAATTAGTTCGCTTTGGGACTTCGAAAGCGACACTACAAATCGAAAGTATCTGAAGACTTTCAACATTTGAAGGCGGAAAAAAATGAATGTATAGAGGGACGGGACTCAAGTTTGTGTGTTGTGCTCTGAAGAATCCAGTCAATTTTAGGAACCATTTTTATTAGGCTACGTTCCACAGCACAGAACGTTAAAGTTACAACACACAAGACAAAACAGAGAACAACATCACGATACAAGCACACAGACAAGAATGACAGAGAGGCATCATGGGAAGAAGATGGCTCCAGTAGCGCCACCTACCATAGAAAGGAGAAGGCAGTTGATTGTAACCGCTACAAATGAAGAAACTACACTGCAGATTAAGTAATTGAAGAAAAATAAAGCATTTTGAGGTGGAAAAAAATGAATGAAGCTTATGAAAATTTCAACTTTATAAAAATATTTAAAAAATAAAAGTGGAAATGTTTTAAATTTTATATCCAGTGAAAATGACACACAGTTTTAAATTAAATATAAATAAAACTATCTGTATGATTTAAAGAATTCAAAAAAAATTGATACAAAATCACATAAACCATTATTTTCAATCATTTTAAGTTTACTTATTAATATATGTTTATAAAAGGCAATGTTCGTATGTGTGTATCTTATAGACTAAAAAACTACTGTACGTATTTACGAGCGGGTTTTTGCAAAATGATCCGCGTTGTCCGGGGAAGATTTAAAGCTATTGAAATCGTCGCTCTGACCATTAGAAAAGTATTATTTTAATGTTTGGCTGCCGTTGGCGGGGGTTGAGAGAACGCTTGGCGCAACTCCTTCCTAACGCAGACGCAGGGTTGCTTTTTGTAAACAGGGTTGTTTTTCGGCGTCGACCTAAGGAAGAGAGGTGATTTTTTAGGCTATTTACGGTCGTTATTTTTTTGAAATAGTAGCTCTGGTTTCTGAGCGCAACGTACCGCAATGTAATTTTTATGTGTGTTGTCTGTCTTATAATTGTCTATGTCCAAATAAATATATTTTTCTAAAATCTGGTGTCTTCCTTTCAAAAGACAGAAACATCACAAATATAATATCAATGAACAGTACTAATATACTATATATATTCTCAAATCTAGCAATAGCAAAGCATTGCCGGGTGCAGCTAGTTTAAAATAAAACTTACGCAAAAATCGTTCGCAATTAATCACTGAAATTTATCTTTTGCTTACGGCAACATCCGTAACGTTGTTCTCAGTAAATTGTTCGTTTTTTCGCGTCAATTAAAATTTGTCTGTACCATACTCGATAGTAGTTTAGTTTCTTGTATGTAATGTACATTCATAAATTTTCACCATTCTTTTCATTTATTTATAACTATACATTCGCTTTCTGCACTTCTTATAATTGAAAATGAGGTTAGGAATTCGTTTTGAGATACAATTTCGAAAGAACTTGTTGAGGATGGTTTTTCATGTTACATACAGGCAAAAGAAGGTATACAAATTACAAATAAATAAATAAATGATGAAATTTCCGCTAAAGATGTTTAAGTTTGTTTTACAAGTGATGTGAACAAGGAATATTCAGAATAATATTAATTCCAAGTTATTTGAGAGAGCATCTTTTATGCGGACTGTGACTGTGATATCCGTGACTTAACTGTATTGTGTTATCCCGACTAGCTAGAGTTTGAACTTTTTCGATCGAACTTAAGTTATTTGACTAATAAGAATTTGACATTATACAGGAGGCGTATCGATTACTAATATAATAGCCCAGAACTGTCTCTCGGTAACGCTCTGACGTCACCAACAATAAAACTCGCGCCATAGCACTGCGAGACGTTAAAAAGCATTATTTCATGTCAGAGAACCTAAATTTCAGTAATTTTAAATTTAAAAAGTAATTGTCATTCTAATTTCAAAATTAATAGCTCTAAAATAGTGAAATAAAATTTGCTGTCGATTGATATAAAATTTATCTCGCTATGATCAATAGTTCCCAAGAAATCTTAAATTATATTAATCCTATTTCAAATTAATTTCCTTTTTTAATAGAAAGTAGTAAATCAAGTCAGTGGTATATCATGCACGAGATATAGTTTGGACGCCACGATGCATCCGATTATTTATTGCAATCGTGATGATATAATTTTATAATATTTTTGGCAATGTTTGACAAGCAGAGAAGTGCTTTGTTTTGATTAGAACTTCGAAAAAGAATTCCTTTGAAGTTTTAACTTTTGACTTACATTTGAAAAGCTGAGAATTTCATGGTTACTGAATTATAATCAAATTGTAAACAGCGAAAAATACTTTACACGGAATGTTGTTTACCAAGAAGTTTTTTGAGTAAAAAAATATGTAAATAATATGCAAATAAAAAAATATTTCCTGTCATAAAACATATGTTTATTTTGTTTGTTTTCAATCAGTGTTAAACTTTTCTCTCGCATATATATATATATATATATATATATATATATATATATTTAAACACGTCAGATTTGACGGGAAATCTCTCGAGTGATTTTCTAATAATTTAATAAGGGATTCGTCTTGCTGAACATCGACATAATTCGGAATAAGCGGAACATCGACATAATTTGGAATAAGCGGAACATCGACATAATTCGGAATAAGCGGAACATCGACATAATTCGGAATAAGCGTAACATCGACATAATTCGGAATAAGCGGAACATCGACATAATTCTGAATAAGCGGAACATCGACATAATTCGGAATAAGCGGAACATCGACAATAGTTATTCAATGACTTCAAATCTGAGGCTGAACATGTGCATCCCGTGATCAGAAAAACGAAAGGAAAAAAAAAGATCTCCCTGTAACGCTCTGAACTAGAGTTTATTCTAAATGCTCTAAGTACAGTGGCGTAGCTAAAGCGGGGCGGAGGGGAAATAATAATTTAAATAAATAAAGAATTTTTTTAAATTTAAATTTTTTAATTAATATTTTTTTTAATAGAAGCATTCTTTTCTGTGTTTGTAAAATTATTTAAGTGTATTTATTAATATAAAGTAAGTCAAAAGTCAACAGCTATGGTTTTAACTTTAAAAGGCATGAAAAATAATTTTGGCCAGGATTTTGCGACAAATACTCCACTCTGCGGCACCCAGTTTTCGGATTGTCTATTCGGCTCGATTTTGAATCATCTGTGTAATTCATAGCATTAGTACCGGCTGAAACAACCATCTCCATACGCTTGTTGCAGCATTGAAAATGTTTCGGTAGAGGTTTTTGCTAATTTTAAGCAGAACTTCACACAAATTCATTTCAAAATGTAAATAACGCCATACAGTGGCGAATCTAGGATTCGGGTCGGGAGGGGGGGGGGCTGAGGTCATAAAAATAAAAATTTTGTATCGTGGTGACGAATTGCAAACCTCATGGCTTATGTAAACCAAAACACTTTAAAAAAAACTTCAAACTAACTGTGTTTTCTAGAAATTTCTTATGCAATTTATTAATGTCTTATGATGAGCGTCCACAGATGTAGCACCTAATTGCAGGGATGGGAAAACCGCACCGGTTTAAACCGAAAACCGTTTTTTTTTTTTCAGTTAACCGGGGTTTTTTTGCCTCGGGTTAAACCTTTTTTTTTTTTAAATCCAAAAACCAGGGGGAAAACGGCTCAGAAAGTAGGCTCGACTAGACTAAAATTTACTAAGTCATAAAGCTTTGAATTTCATCATCTTAGGCCGATCACCGACAACCGCTTCCTCGAGGCGTCTGTTGGTTGGCGGATTACTGAAAGAGTCTTTATGAACAGATAAATATTGGCCAATGGATTGATTTCCTGCAAAATCTATACTAACGAAAATTTTTGTCTGAAAACTGTATCTGTTTTTTGTAGCCAAAAATATTTATCTTTAGTCGGAAGTTCTGTGGCTTCCGAAAGATTAGTATCTGCGTTGAATGATGTCGATTCCGATGAGAGGTGTCGACTCATGGATCAACTTATTGCTGAATGAGTCTTTATGAGCAGATTAGATGATAAATATTGGCCAATGAATTAATTTCTTGTGAAAACAATGTTAATAAAAAATTTTATCTATAATACTTACTTATTGCAATAATTACTCATTTATTATTATTACATATTGTATTAATTACTTATTTATAATCATTACTTATTACATTTATTAATTATTGTATTAATATTTACTTATTGTATATTATTATTAATAAAAATTCTGTCCATAAACGTTGCTTTAAAAAAAAAAAACCGAAAATCGTTTAAAAAAAAAAAAAAAAAACGTTTATTTTGAGCGGTTTAAACCGCCAGGTTAAACCGGAGGTTAAAAAAACCGGTTTAACCGAAAACCCGGTTTTTTGGAAAAACCGCCATCCCTACCCAATTGTTGATGTTGTCCATGTTGCAGCACTACATGCTCGTCCGTCACCCATTGTCAGTAGCATAGTGTATTTAATCTTTTGTACTCCACCGTCCGTTGGTACTTCTGTACTGTACTGAATTTCTTCATTTATAATATCCGATTTTTCACGTTCAAATCAGATGCAGATTGGTCTAGCAATTTGGTAGTAAGGTAATTATAAACAGAAATCTCGACCAGCCTAGGCATTCGGAGTGCACTGCATGACCGGCTTCCGCGACAATTAACACTGGCACTGTGGCCGAACACCGGATTATACGCTAGTTACATGTATCAACCGTCCCACTACAGGGGTAAGAACCGCCAACATCGGAAATGGACCTTAAGAAGTAGTAAACTCACTTTTAGGTCGAAAAATGCCATATTTATGATCATGAAAATAAAAAAAGGTATTTCATAAAAAATATATATAAATAAAAATGGCGCAAATATGCGCAATATTTTATCTTTGAAATTGGCCCTCAGTATTGTGATCATTCTGTTTATAAATTAACAACCTAAGGACCGAATTATTTGGAACCGACGGTATTAAGAACGAGTTAACTCGGGTTATGTCCTTAAACGGTTAAAAAAGGCCCGGTAAACCCCGGCACACCTTTAAAAGCTTTCACAGTATCTAAATTAGAGCTAAAAGGGCATAAAAATTAACTTTATAAAAGTTTTGAATTCTTTTTATTATGTTAAAAATAAAAGGTTTTGAATTAATACATAATTTAAAACAAAGCTGTTATCTCTCTTTAACTCGTAAAACTGATTCAACTTCAATCCTTCAAATCCTAAAGCCGCAACAAATATACATTTAAATGTTACCGTAAGGCGGAAATGTAATGAAAAAGCATGTCCACTCACGAAGAAATCTATTTTTAAACCGAGGAACTCCTAAACTGACGTCGAAAGACGCACCAGTTAGCTGTTATAAAATACATTTTTTAACAATTGTTGAGCACGTTTTAAATTTTGTAGTTTTGGCAGGTTTTTACTACAAATACTCCACTGTGCACCGCTCCAAGTCTGCTTGCTTCAATTCACGCTAAGATATCCAGGAGATTGCTGAAGAAGACTGCAGCAAAAAATCATTCGAAGAGCAGTGTAAAAAAAATTGTGCCTTGTCTTTTGACTGATGAGTAAAACAGGGGTCGTGTCACAGCTAGTCAAGAGTTACTGGATTGTTCAAATGCGGATAAAGCCTATCTAAAACATATCGTAACTCTCTAGACTGGAGCCTGCGAAATTTCTTTTCTTCCCAAAGTTGAAATCTACCTTGAAAAGTTGTAGACAGAAACAATACAAGAGTGAAGAGAAAATTAGCCGCGGGACTTACATGGGGTTTTAAAAAAGGAACCCCAGGAACCATTCCAGCGATGGAAGACTCGTGCAGCACTTGCCTACAGTGGCAGATGCGCACAAGTCATTAAATATCAATCAATGAGCTGTGGCAGTCGGTTGTGTGACTGAGAAGAATAAGTCTTCTAGATGCATTAAGTCAGTCTTCTAGATGCATTACGTCAGTCTTCTAGATGCATTAAGTCAGTCTTCTAGATGCATTAAGTCAGTCTTCTAGATGCATTAAGTCAGCCTTCTAGATGCATTAGGTCAGTCTTCTACATGCATTATTAAATGGTAAATAAAATCTACCGTTGACAGAAAAAATACTAATCAAAAATTTGAACTATACAATAATACACGTAGATTTCATTGACGTGTCAACTAATTCAAGAAAAATTATCTCAGATTTATATAACACACTCTAAAATACCAATAACTTTTATTTACAGATAAACAAATTTTCGATTTTGTGGCCCGCTTTGGGACCATTCAAGTATTACGTAAGCACCCAAGACGGGGGAGGGGGTTTGCGATTTGCTTATTTTTGCTGACAAGGGGGGGAGGGGAAGTATGAGTGATGCTTACG
Source organism: Araneus ventricosus (assembly GCA_013235015.1). Classification (NCBI taxonomy): domain Eukaryota; kingdom Metazoa; phylum Arthropoda; class Arachnida; order Araneae; family Araneidae; genus Araneus; species Araneus ventricosus. The sequence continues at coordinate 178,058 of BGPR01000278.1, forward strand.
TAAGACATTAAAATCACTTTATTTCCGAAAATCTCTTGTAACTTGCACAAATAATTTAATTTAAAAAAAAATTAAATTTGAAAAAAAAATTAAATTTGGCAAAAGAAAATTAAACTTGATTTTTGTAAGCTTAAACTTGAAATTGTAAGTAAATTAAACTTACATTTTTTTGCCATTTTAAGCCGAGTTAGAGTTTTTTATTTGAATAAGTCCTAAATTTTTTTTAAAATTAGATTATTACTGTTATACGTTTTGTTAAAAAAAAAGAACGGGGGGGGGGGGGGGAGTATGTTTACGGAATTATAAGAGGGGGGTTTGCGATTTGCTTATTTTTGCTGACAAGGGGGGAGGGGGGTCAAAAAATACTAAAAACATGCTTACGTAATATTTGAACGGCCCCTTTGCCAAATATTATTGCCATTAGCTATAAGTTTTAGCAAACCTACACGAATCACTGACTGAAACCTCTTGTCGATAACCAACAGATGATTGATTAGGCGTTGATGGATTGTACGCAAATGCCACTGTACGCAAGTGTCACAACATTGTTGAGAGCAGTGTATGAATATAGCAGTGGTGCGCAAACAGAGAAAAATTTTGTGAATCGTTAAATTCAAAGGAATTTATTTGACAATAAGAAATGTAAGGCTTTTCTTTAAAAAACGTGGTAGTGGCTCCCACAGGGATCGCGAAAAAATTTTACACAATGCGAAGGAGTCAGAAATGAAAATAGTTTGCGCACCACTAGAATAGAAGAGGAGAACAATTTGAAGAAGATAAGTCTCATTTGAAAGGTATTCTTAGCAATTATTAATTCATTATAAAAGTTCGCTTCATTTTTGGACAAACTACGTGTAGTTCGTAACATCTTTTGGGAGAATAAGTCAGATTTCTAGAAAATTATGTAACTGAAAATAAATTAATAAACACTATAATGAGTAAGGGGAATTTTCTGATCAAAGTTTTTTAAAAATCTTTACCGATGAACTGAGACTACTAAGACTGTAAACAACAAGATCATTGTTTACAAATCATTGAAAAGTAAATTGAGATCTTATAACAGATATGGAATGAAAAACATGAGAAATCATTCTCAAATGTGACTTTGTGTTTTTCCACTTTTCCTAGAGAATTTCTTAAATCAATTCAAAACTAACAAAATTCCTCTTTCTAAGTAAAGTGTATTTCTTTTTCGATAGATTTTATGACAGATATAGAAAGAAAAACGAGCAAGAGAAATGATTCTCAAATAATTTGTATTTTTCAACTTTTCCTAGTGAATTTGTTAAATCGGTTCGAAAACGACAAAATTCCTCTTTCTAAGTGAAACGTGCTGCTTTCAGAAACATTTCTTTCTCAGAATCTAGGAATCTCCGGAGCTTTATCGCTTCATATAATCTCTAAATAAAAAGAAAGGCTTCTTTATATTCAGATTTACTTCAGCGTAATCTTCTTTAAGGAGAAGAAAAGAATTCCGTCAGATATATACAATATCCCTTTCTAGATGCGGTCAATCCGTTATTATTTGCTCTTCGAGAAGGAAGTGTTACTTCAAAGTGGATTCCACCGGTCATAGGAACATCCTCTTAGATAGATTCCGCAAAAAAAAATTTTCACAGATCAGTGGATTTATTCAAGTTTTTTTCAGAATTGAGTTGGAAGTTTCTCTCTATACGCAGTCGTTTGAATTTAAGTATCCCTTTTCATAACTCTATAGTGAAGAAACGGTCACATGACAGCCAAATATCGGTGGTATGCATTTCAGAACACAGGAAAACGAATTATGCTTCTTCTATTCCATGTGTTTAGTGACTTCGTATGGAGAAGAGAATCGGCCTCGAATTTTTGACCTCTTCCCGTCCAAAATTTGATGAGGATATGAAATTTTGATGCCAAGATCAAAAATCGAATTTCATTTTTTTCTAGTTTTGTGTGTTATTGCATTCGCATGCACACGAACAGACAGGCCAATAGACAGTTGACCACTTGGCGGATTTGGTTTAAAGTTGGACGCATATCTACAGATCTGGTGATAAAGCCATATGCCAAATTTAGCACGTCATCTTTTCAAGTTATTGCATTCGCATGCACACCAACAGACAGGCCAATAGACAGTTAACCATTTGGCGGATTTGGTCCAAAGTTGGACACATTTCTACAGATCTGGTGATAAAACCATATGCTAAATTTAGCGCGTCATCTTTTCAAGTTATAGCATTCGCATGCAGACAGGCCAATAGACAGTTAACCATTTGGAGGATTTGGTCCAAAGTTGGACACATCTGGTGATAAAACCATATGCCAAATTTAGCACTTCATCTTTTCAAGTTATTGTGTTCACATGCACCCGCTTTTCGTAAAAGAATTTCGTCCAAAACTTGACAGAACTATACAATTTTGGTGTAAAAACCGCATGCCAAATTTGATCCGTTTGGCTCACTGCGTTTTTGAGATATCGTGTTTCCACGCACGAAGGCGAACAGACAGACAGATCTCCCGTTGACGGTTTTCAATTGAAATTGGACAAAATCTGCAATTTTGTCAAAAAAACACGTACCAAATTTCATCCTTCTAGATCGTTGCGCTTATCCCTTTTGCACGACTTTTTTCGCTTTTAATATGAATAACTTTCAAATCTTTTCACTCCATTAATTTCAAAGATTACTCTGACAATTTCTAAAAATTAAAAGTGTTATCATCTTTTTTTAATTTTATTTATTTATTGTTACTGTTATTGTAAAACTTAGAAGTCAGATAAAAATCTTTTAAAAGAAACTTTTTATTTTTTTAAGAACAACGTTTGAATAAAATAAAATAAATAATTTTGACCATAATTTTCTATATAATTTTTTTTCTTTTGGTGAAACACCTTTCATTTTTCAAAGAAAAAAAAATCAACAGCAATATTGATCTTAATTTGAAATTAAACAAGAGTCATTTCAACATGAGAAAGGAATATTATGACAAAAAATTTTAAAGATTCTTTAATTTTGTATCAAAACTCATATTTAAACCCGCTATTCTGAGTCAACATTACAAAGAGAAATTTTTTAAAAATAAAATAAAACAAAGGATTATTCAGCAGTGTTTCACATTTTTTTTTAACGTTCGAGGAATTCCATTGTCAATACACTTTATTTTTCCTTTGGAAATCATTGAATGGCTGACACATGTCCCCTCACTATCGAACTTAGTGAAAAGAAGAGATTAACAGTGTGCACTATCGAAATGAAAATCTTTAAACATAATCCTTTCTTCACGTATCCCGGGGCTGCATTCTAGCTCACGAGTTCATCGCTTAGGTATCTAAGTTCACATCTGAAATGACAAAGTGAGTGTTTATTCTGTATAATCTTTTCGCCTTTGGCTTCCGGATAGATCGAACTTCTGTCAACAGCCCGTTCTTTTGTTTTAATGAGATATGAACCAAAATGTGTAATCATATTGCATATTTTCCCGCTTAAATGGTCTAGTTTGAAGTTAAACACCTCACATCGATGCCATACCAACGTCATGGGATTATAAGAATTTTTAGCAATTTAGAAATTATAGCTTGAAAACCAAATAGATATTACTGAAAATAGAATTTTTAAAAAATTTAACGAAACAAAAAATGCGTTTTTAATATGATAATAATTTTTGTAATCTGTAAATTACTTGATGTAAAAATCGTCTGGCTGATGCAATCAAGCCAGATGAAGACAAAACAGGCGAACCAAATCTAAAGCATTACCTTGTTATGATGTTTCGGACTTAGACTTTCGGATAATGTTCAATTTTTTAAAATTATTTTTTATTATTGTCATTTTCTTGTTACCCCTCCGGCCTGTGGAAGGTCTTACACCCTCTTGGGTAGACTGGGTCGGGGAGAATTGTAAGTAAATAAATAAATTGTTATTTTCTTCTTTACATATGTCGACCATGGTTTCTACTTATTTATATAAGCACTACTTAGAATTCGGACTCTTGTCAGGATAAAACTAACCTCTGAAAACAAAGAATAGTGATGAATTTGAATGATTGATTAATTTGGTAATTAACGCCCTTGTTCGAAGCTGCATGAGGGGTAATCGTCATTTGTGAAGATATAGTAGAAACATTCTACGAATTTCGAACTCAACAAACGATTATAAACTCCTCAAAATTTCGAAATCTACCAATAGCAACACACTTTTATCTTTTTCTGAAGAATTCTAGAATATTTTTTAAATTCGCAGTAATTTCTTTTCTCATTTTCTTTCAGTTAATGCCGCTTGGGGAGAAATTTCATGGTCAAAATTATTACGAATTTTTTTTAATCTCTAGGAATTAAGTTTTAAGAACAAATTAAAGATTTTAAACGCATATTATTGTTATTTCAAGAAATGTTAGCTAATATGTTAAAGAAAGTTTCTTTTCAAGTAAACTATTGTAAATATTCGGTTCGAAATTTGAACAGCGCATAGGTGAGCCTTACATGATTTCTTCAGTTTTTCGAAGTTCAAGATTCATTGAGGGGACATACGACTCTTAAACTTCGAAAAAATGGTGGAAAGCTATCAAATTCGATACATTATATCTCTGAAACAATGCAATTCACAAACTCACTTTTTTTTCTAGAAAAATATCTGTTCTGTCTCTTATAATACACACATTTTCAAACCTTTATATTGGCATATATTTATTTGAGAGACTAATAAATATGGGTATAAGTTTTGGAGAAAAAATGAGAAAGTCACCTTGCGAGCATGATTACGAATAAAATATTTATCTAAACACACACAGAATTTTGGGCTTCTAAATAATCCAAACAGTCTGTTTAAGAAACTGGACCACAGTTTATTAACATTTAAATTTTATTTCTATTTTATATACCAGTTTAAAATAAAATTGTTAAAATTGGTTAAACTTTCGACTTTTCTAACCCCCCCAAAAAACTTCTTTGGAGAAATTTGTTCAAAAATATGGTTCAATTTGTAGAACATAGCAAAATACATGTTTGATAAAAATTTTATGTAAAAATATTCAATAGTTCTTGAGATATCGTGCTCGCAATATAAAAAAAACACATTTTGAGATATATCGCTTTAAAATATGGACATATTCAATGTTTACGTTGAAGAGCTGATATATTCCTTCATAACTTTCATAAATTATGGGAATTTTTTAACTCGGATTGTTTTAAATTGTTCAGAAAAGACAGGGAAATATTATATATTTTTTCATAAAATCGAAAATTTTTTAGGTTTAACAGTCGTATGTCCCCTTGGTATCGATGATTCTGATATTCCGAGAATGATTTTTTGTTGTAGATTAGATTATCACAGAATGATAAGAAAAAAATGTGTGCGATGAATATTGCAGGAAATGATTCATGATTATGATGAAGAGCAAGTATCATACTCCTGAAGGACGGATATACTCTTATTTCAGAGGAATATGTGATACTTACTAATCTCATTGTGAGGTGCAACAGCTCAATGAGCCCTCTTGTCTCCCGCGATGAGTCGGTTTTCTTCATTCCACCGCAGGACACAAAGAAACATTTATCCTTTTATACATGACGCGATTTACCAAACAATTTGAAACCTTGCTTTCTTACTTTTTTACAATGTTGAGTCTCATAGCAGTATCATATAAATTTAATAGTTTGGGGCCGTTCAAATATTACGTAAGCACCCAAGGGGGGGGAGGGGGTTTGCGATTTGCTTATTTTTGCTGACAACGGGGGAAGGGGGAGTATGAGTGATGCTTACGTAAGACATTAAAATCACTTTATTTCCGAAAAATTTTTGTAACTTGCACAAATAATTTAATTTTAAAAAATTAAATTTGGCAAAAGAAAATTAAACTTGATTTTTGTAAGCTTAAACTTGAAATTGTAAGGAAATTAAACTTACATTTTTTTTTTTTTCATTTTAAGCCTAGTTAGAGTTTTTTATTTGAATTAAGTCCTAAAATTTTTAAAATTAGATCATTATTATTATACGTTTTGTAAAAAAAAAAAAAAAAAAGGAGGGGTTGCAGTTTGCTTACGTAATATAGGGAGGGAAGTTTGCGATTTGCTTATTTTTGCTGACAAGGAGGGGGGGGGGGGGTCAAAAAATACCTAAAACATGCTTACGTAATATTTGAACGGCCCCTTTTCGCGAAACGGACCACTTGAGAAAGAAACCTCTTGGAAAAAGTATAAGTCAAAGGTCTTACAAAATTACAAGCATGAATTTATCTTCTTTGGAATATGAAAATAAAAATCTACTAATCCTTCAATAGCGTAGTGACCGAGGGGGGCAAAGGGGTATAGATATCCCGGAAGTCAGTATAAGGAGGTACCATGGAGACGACTAGAGTATACTGTTCAGCAACGAATTCCGCGACTACCACTTTTGGACGATTTTACACCGGAATGAGTCATATGAGCAGATTTCCTGAGTTCTTTGTTAGATCAAGGTCAGTAAAATGTAAACATCATCCTTCCATTCTTCACTTTCCCCTTATTTTGATGAAAATAACTCCGCCCGGTGCATGCGCAAACGCTCGGAGGATTTCCGAATCCGTCGCTAAACAATAGGGTCAGATGCCGAGCCACCAAGATGAAAACACGCAGAGTGAAGACGCTTGGCAGATATTGACCTTGAACTCTCCCATGCGTGGGCCGAAAGTTAAAGGCCGTAGCTCTCACCACTTCCGTACAGTAGAGCTTTCAAAAATATCGTATAGCAACGGATAACAGAAACGGAAACCTTCCGCGCTTTTACGCATGCGCCGGGCGGAGTTATTTTCACAAAAATAGGGGGAAAGAGACGAATGGAAGGATGAGGTTTACATTTTATTGAGCGTGATCCAACAAAGAACTCCGGAAATGCGCTTATATGACTCATTGCTCGACACCTCTTTCCGCTGTAAAATCGTCCAAAAGTGGTAGTCTCGAAATCCGTTGCTGAAGAGTGTGTGATGTGTATGACAAATATGTGTTTATGGCACAGAGAGTTGAGCAGAGAATCTGCACCAAATTTTGCCAAAAGTTTGACGACACCTGTAGTGAGACGTATGTAAATTTGAGGAAAGTTTATGGGGAGATTGTATGACCCGCGCAAGAGTTTGCGAGTTGTTCAAACGTTTCCAACATGGAACTGAAAATGTTGATAGCGGTGACTTCCAAAACACTGACAAATGTCAAAGTACCCAAGTTATGCGTGCAGCTCTGCGTGAAAATCACCGAATCACAATTCGTGAGTTATTCGAAGAGTGTAGCATTAGCTATGGTTCAATTCAGTCATTCTGATCGAAGATTTGGGTATGAGACGTCTGCAAACCATAAAGAAGACCGGCTTTCAGCTGCCCTCGTTCTCCTTGAATGTGGTAAAAATGAAGAAAACTTTTTTTATAAATGATTGTAACAGGGGATGAGTCTTAAGTTTATGGCTATGATTTAAGGATAGAAAGCATTCAAAGAGATCGGGCGCAGTTTTCAATTCAGCTTTCTCTGCCATAACAAATGAGACGACAGCACAGCACATACATTTTTCAAAGCTCTACTGTACAAAAGTAGGGGGATATACGAGAGGAAGCTGAGGTTTCAACTCGGCTTTTTCTGTCATAACAAAAGCAACGACAGCACTGTACGTACATTTTTTAAAGCTCTACTGTACAGAAGTAGGGGGATATACGAGAGGAAGCTGAGGTTTCAACTCGACTTTTTCTGTCATAACAAATGCGACGACAGCAGAGCACATACATTTTTCGAAGCTCTACTGTACAGAAGTGGCGGGAACTATGAGAGGAAGCTGAGTTTTCAACTCGGCTTTTTCTGTCGTAACAAATGCAACGACAGCACTGCACATACATTTTTTAAAGCTCTACTGTACAGAGTGGCGGGAGCTACTACCTAGAACTAGAACACCGTCTCATAACCTCGTGCTTGTAGAGGGGAAGGCTACGACCTTGTAATTCTCTGTACATGCGAGGGAGGGTTCAGTATCAAAATCTGCCGAGCGTCTTCACTCTGCGTGTTTTAGCTTTTAGGCCCGGTGCACACTAGCCGATTTGTGTCTTTGAAGCTATAAAAATAAAAATAGTAACCCACACGCTCCTGTGGAAACACACAGGGGGAATGGGGGTAACTATGGAGCCCTGTGCACACTAGCCGATTCGTGTCGTTGAAGCTATAAAAATAACAATAGTAACCCACACGCCCCTGTGGAGACACACAGGGGGAATGGGGGTAACTATGGAGCCCTGTACACACTAGCCGATTTGTGTCTTTGAAGCTATAAAAATAACAATAGTAACACTCATGCCCCCTGTGGAGACACACAGGGGGAATGGGGGTAACTATGGAGCCCTGTACACACTAGCCGATTTGTGTCTTTGAAGCTATAAAAATAACAATAGTAACACTGATACCCTAAGGCTAGTGTGCACCAAGCCTTAAAGTGGGGCACCTGTCCCGATAGTTTTTGACTACCCTTCGTATCTGTAGCGTCGTGGTTTGAAGTTTCCAAAATCCAGACGCTATTTGTAAGTGATTTTTTCCCTCTTTTTTTAATTCTCTCCTTTTGAACAGTTTTTTTTTTAATTTTTGACACTTATTAACGGTATAGATGCATCGTATATTAACAGTATTAATTTTAGACTATCACTTGCAAAGCTGGAGGGCACACTTATGCCTTGTCATTTTGTATACAGCCCATTTTTGATAATAGCAGGCCTATGTTAACACACAAAAAAATATGAATCAGCAAGAGTTTCGTATCTCCTGCACCTCATTTTTTACGTGTGTTTAACCTTCAGGAGAAGAGATAATTCCTTCTCGCATCACCGGTTTCTTCTCACTGAAAAGAATCGGCTCCTTTTATTCAAAATTTATTCTCGACTCTATGAAGATACTTCCAGATATGCAAAAAATATAAGTTGCGACAGAATAGCCATAAAAAGAAATCCTTTGAAATCGAAAAAAGCTCTTTTGAACGAAAACTGATTTACTCTTCCTCCCCTCCCTCTTTGGCACAACTCTATTCCAGCATTTTTCTATAAACTGTGTCTCTTCGCCGGAAGAGTTGAGAATATGCGGTTCTAAGACTTCTTTTCGATATCTTTTTCTTTTTTCCGCGCATATTGGCAAACATTGCCTGCCATTTCTGAGACAGCCTCCATTCAGATTGGATTCATAAGAGAATCGTGCCGATTTCATGCCAAGCTGGAATTAAAAGGAAATCATTAATGCAAGCGGGTCTTTTAAGGATATATTCTGTAGGAGACTGAAGATGGCCAACAGCCAAATAATAATCGAAGCATGAATAAAACGGTTTTATGAATTGTAATGAAACTGGATGCGAAGAAAGAAAATTCGCGTTATTAACCTCGTTTGGGGGGGAATGCATTTATTCGAGTGAATAAATAATATCTTGCTCGAGTATATTTCATTCGTATTTTAATAATGATCATAAAAAAATAAATGATCTCCTCTCACAAAAATAACATCCATACTTTCAGTCATTGAACATTAAAGGTAAATTACGAAAGCAAAGATTTCATATATTAGAATCAGATGCATCTTTTATATCTACTTACTTTCTCGAATACGAATTATATAAAGAGAAAATATTATAATCGCCAAAAAAATTCGACTCGAGATTTTGATGAACGTCCACGTTTTAGACCTCCCGAGTCCGAGAGAAACCACTTTCGGACTTATGTTTTGGAGTTGTCTGTGAACATAACAACCCAAAAACGGTGTGAGCTAGACGGATGAAATTTGGTATGTGTCTTAACACCCAAATTAGAGATTTCTATCAAATTGTGGATGAAATATGTTTACGGGAAGTTCGACCTGGAGATGACCGACCGTGGAGATGCGAGCACGATCTTTCAAAAGCGCAAAGAGGTAGAAGAATGAAATTTACTATATGTTTTCATCATCGGAATTGTATACTTATCTAAAATGTTGCAAAAAATTCGTCGGTTGAAATCTACAAGTTGGAACACATTCTAACAAAACGGCGCCAAGTCGCCAAAGCAAGATGGATGAATGGTAAACAAACGTGCATCGGTCACAGTTAAAAGTTAACCGTTTAAAGTTGAATCATTTTTCGAACCCATTTGCGTTTGTGGTTTGTCGATGCACTATCTCCCGTTTTAAATGTAGAATTTCAACAGAACTACTAGCTTTTCTAGCTCATTCAATGTAAGGAATATGTTTATTTTAATTATTCTAATGAAGCTGGAGAAATTGTTCTGCGGCATCTGAAGTGGGCGCCAGGCAAATTTTTGTAACTTAAAAAAACATCAGCAGCTTCGCTTTCGCCAAAGCGGGAACCTAGTAGCTTCGCTAGCTGAGTGAATGTACGGAATCAGCTTCTTTTAATTACTCTAATGAAGCATCAGAACAAGTAATAGTAAAAAATTAAGACTTACTCTACTCAGTTCTAATATTTGCACTTGGGAGGAAACGCTCTAAATATATAAAAAAGAAAAATGAACAATGCGGCGCATCAAGGAAACCATCGCGCGGGTGAAGACAGCATTCCAAATGATAAATTCCAAAATATGCCCAAGCAACATAAAAAATTCCATGCAAACGATTTTTATTATAAGGCAAAGAAAAAATCTCTCAATTATGTGATCGGAAAAATATATAAACACTAAATAAACCAAAATTCTATTTGTCATTCTTTTACTAATTGAAATCATCCTAATTAAAATACATTTTATTATTTAATTAAATATTTAATAAATATTTTTAAGTTTTATAAAAATCCGCGCAGTAGGTAAAAAACTCAAAAACGCGAAACGCTTGCCGTGACGTAAGCGATCTAGCCGATGGGTTGCCAGTGGAACTAATCCGCTTGATTCCTCAGGTAACCATATTGGCGAAGAAATCGCGTATGTTCCAACTTCTAGATACCAACCAATCCGTCAATGGGTTGGCCGTCTGTTGGTCTGTGAATTTGCGTTTATGTGAACGCGATTACTCAAAACCGCAACGACCTAGATAAATGAAATTTGGCGTGAAGACTTTACACCATAATTGTAGATCTGTGTCAGAATTTGGATACAATTGATCGACACGAAGCGTCCGAAATGCATACTTTGTTTTCGCACTATACGAAGCTCAAAATGTGCCATATTCAGGGCCGATTCTTCCAGTGGACTAATCGGGCTGTAGCCTAGGGGCGCCGTTAATCTAAGAGTGCTTACAAATTTACTGTGCTAATTTTATTTAAATTTTGAACCAAAACATTTAGTTAATTATAATTTTAAATATGAAAAGGCCTCAATTTAACAAATTGCAACGCGTTTATCACTATACATGTGCCTTTTTTTTTCTTTTGCGCCTTATTCATTTTACTAGGTGGGTATTTTCTTCGGGACACAGACGCTTAAATTCCTAGTTACGGTTCTGATAGGGTGCCAAATAACTCTAGCCCATGGCGCTCAAATTTTTAAGACGGCTTTGGCTAAATTGTTCAGTATACAAGAAAGTCCAGAGAAGACAGCTCGTTACAATCGGAATGCATATTATCAAATTTATTTCAGTACAATTTATTTTTCTCTAATTTTAATACATGTTTAAAAATATTTTTGAGTACATTTTACTACAATACTTTCCATTGTTTTAGTTATTGTACGCGTATTGCGAAATTATTAAATACATTTTTTGTGCGTGTACATTATAGTTGCTATATAGCTGTTAAGAGTTAATTTTTAAAAATAATATAAACATAGACCAGTGCCGAATCCGGGGGGGGGGGGCTATCGGGCTGCAGCCCTCCCCCACAGCTAAACCAAAAATCTTGATTTTTATTTAAAATAATTCTTCATTTCCCTTTCTAAAGTTTCATTCTTCATTTCTTTTTAAAGAAAAAATGTTTCTTCTTCATTTCCCTTTTTAAAGAAAATATAATAAAAACCGGACAACATTGCTTTCTGGCTTGACAGACCCCAAAATTTTCCTACTTTTCTAGTCATTCTATTTGCACTTGTAGCGTTGACGCGATCGAAGACATTTTTTGGCTAGTAACTTCATCGCATTTTTTCTTAAATTATCGAAAGTATTGTAGCGTTTTTTATGATTCTTCCTGTTAGGTGAGTAAAGACTGTAAAGTTAAAGTATTTTGGTTTACATAAGCCATGAGGTTTGAGATTCGTCACGACGATACAGAACTTTTATGACCTCAGCCCCCAACCCCAGCCCCAAATCCTGGATTCGCCACTGACACAGACCAATCAAGACTAAAACATAATCCCGATACGATATTTCGGACTGGAGGTTCGAACTTCTTTTATTTTTATCGTCCTGTTTTGTTTTTTTAATACTGCATCGACGTGCACAAATTTATTAGATGAACCGCATTATTTGACTACAGACGTGAAAATTTTCCTTCGAGGGTGGGAACTTCGTTCCGTCTGTCGATCAGGCTGGATCTTTTGTTGTCATTTTCACACAGTAAATTAGATATTTGAGCGCCTTGAAGGTTTCCTATCGTCTCCAAACACGCCATTTTATACACACGGCCTCATTTTTGCGAAGAAAATATTGCTTGAGTCAAAAGTTTTTTAAATGCTGTGTCGAACTTCCCAGAAAGACAACTTTTGACGTAGACTTACATCTCTGCATAGTGGTCTAATGGAGTGTCCGGAAAGGAAAAAATTATGACGCTTTTCGTGGTATTTTTAAAAGCTTAAAGCTCCGCAACCAAATAACATAGAGAGTTGGTTTTAGTTTCATTTAACAGAGAAAGGTTGACATTGAATATTGCAAAGAGAATTTTAGAATTTCGAATTACGGTTTAGTCACAGACGAGTTGCAAAGTTGGTGAATATCACGAAAAAGTTTGATGACGTCACAGCGACCGATGCGCGCGCACGCAGACTAAGGCGTTCTGAGGCATCTGAGGTTCACGCGAAATATTATGCAAGAATTGTTGGATTACGTCGATTTTCGTGCTAAAGTTAAACGCTTATAGCTCCGCAACCAAATAGCATAGATAGTTGGTTTTAGTTTCATTTAACAGAGAAAGGTTGGCATTGAAGATTGCAAAAAGAATTTTAGAATTTGGAATTACGGTTTAGTCACAGTCGAGTTGCAAATTTGGTGAAAATCACGAAGAATTTTACATAGATAGAGTCACATAGTCACACTAGACTAATAGTCACTATAGAGTTAATAGTCACATAGAGCTACTTTAGTCACAGAAAGTCACAGTTGAGCAAGGTAAGTAAGTCTACGCCCCTAAATCCCAGCGGCCGTTTCGCAGAGACAGCCTCCCGTCGAATTTGTTTTATTCCTTTAAACACTTAAGCATTTTTCTAACTTGTAAACTCTTCAGCTAAAAAAATTGTTTTCGTCGTCTAATTCTCCTGAAAAATGCTTTTTTAAGCCAACTGTCCTAAATATTTAAGTACTTAAACTAATTAAATCGGTAAATCAAGCATTAGCTAATGACGAATGAACAGAAATTAGTTTTAATGTAATTATTTGACAAAGTGTTATGAAATACAGGGTGTCTGAGAATTGTTGGACGCATTTCAAAAATGAATATAAAAAAACCCTAATAATGTTACAACTATGTTTTTTAAAAATGAGAACGCATTTCAAAAAGTTTTTTTTGTCAGATAGGAAACGTGCCGTTACGGTAGTCTTGGTGGCCGTAAATTAGTGAAAATCTCCCATTTTTGAGAGCCCTTCTCTGCGAAACTATTAAAGCTAGAAGAAAAATAAAAGCATGTATTTGTAGGGAATTTTACGCTCTTTAATTTGTTGATTCACATGTAGTATGAAAATTGAATATTTTTGAGATATTCAAGAAAAACTAAAAAAGGAAACCAGAAAACGTAATCGGCTTCTGCCGATCGGTAGCCATTGCGTATGGAAATATCTCGTTGTAGCAAATTTAGAATGCCGTAACGCCGCGTTACTTATCTGAAAAAAAGAACTTTCCTTTCTATCTCATTAAATAAAAAAAACGCTTAACCGCCATTTCCGACTAGCTCACAGGGAGTGAAAAGTACGGTTAAAATAAAGCTCGGCCAGAGTTGAATTAAATTAAATTTATTGTTCACACATCTACCACATAGAATTATTTTGGATTAATTAAGATTACATTACATTATGACACTCGCTAAAAATGGCGAGATTTGTCCGTCCCCGTGAGAGGGAAAAGCCATCGATCTCGTCTATCTTGCTTCTGATTGCGAAAAGTCCTTTCCACCGGCAGGAGGGCGAGACAAAATGCGATTGTCACAACCGTAGTTTTAACATTATTAAGTTTTTAAAATTAATTTTTGAAATGTGTCCTACAGTTCTCGGACACTCTGTATTTCACATCATAGTGATTTACAGAACGGGTATGCTCAATGAAATGTACAATAATAAAAAGACAAAAAATTAATGAGATTCAAACCTCCAGTCGAAAACAACGGATCATGTTCTAGATTTGATCCGTCTGTCTTTGCATTACTTTTAAATATTTACTTTTAATTGAATAGTAACGACAACGTGCACACAAAAATTGTATTGAATATCCTCGCAACGCATGCGCAGTAACTAAAACAACGAAGAGCATTGTTGTTAAATGTACTTAAAAATATTTTTATTAATTTACTGAAATTGGAAAAAAAATTGTACAGAAATAAGATTGGTATCCTGAAAAATTAATTTATGGAATTTGAAAGTGGTGTAAAAATGGTTTTTGTTCGATAATATGCTCCAAAGTTACCGAGGAAGAACATTAACATTTAGATTACTTTAATTAAAAATCGTATAATAAGTTTCCAAAACCATTTCTTAGTGAGCACATACTACACAAGAAGTAACTGCCTGCCAAATTTGGTGGCTCTAGGTCCAAATTTGGCAGGTAGAGGCAGAGGCGGCACGAAGTAACTTTACCATACGGGTAAGGCAACAATATGGCGACACCCCCACTTCCGCTTCCAACCAATGTATTTTTTAAATTCTATAATGTCTGCATTCCAAATGTCAAACAAGCTGTTACTCAAAAATATACATGCTTTACCAGTAAATATGACTTAATCAGTGGCGGTTTTTCACACAGGAGGTAGAGGCGCTCGCCTCGTGTCTAGAGACTTTAAGGGGGCCTCGAAATCCATTCGACATACATCGCAGTGTTAAGCGGACTGCGAATTTACGACATTGGGTAAGGTAATGGCCTCAAAACAATTTTGCGCCTGGGGCCTCGTATTGTCAAAATCCGCCACTGGACTTAATACTATTATGATGAGGATTTTTAACTTAAGGCTTAGTTAAGTTTATATAGTGATCATATTGAAACTAAAATATGGTCGACAAATTTAATTTAAAAATATGTCACTTTATATTTTAGCACAGTGTTATTAATTCTGTTCAAAAATTCATTTTTCTTTATCTGTGAAATCTTTCATTATCTCCCCAATTTCAGTATTCTGCGGACCCTGTTAAATTGTCATGGTTGCCAAGCCAACCAGTCGCTTCAGAGACGTGGCGGATCGCAGATACGTTTTCATAAATTTCAGTTTAGAAAAGCTTCTCTCAAACAGTTACTGACAAAGTCGGAAAAGTCCTCAACGCCACTGGTCTTAATGATAATATTCAGGATAAGGGAAGAAGGCCAGAAATACGAAATGGAACTTATTTACATTTTCTCCGGAGCTTTCATGTCTATTAAACCATTTTTTACTTTCTCGTATACCAAGTATACAAAGAGAAAGTATTGTAATCGTCAAAAAATTCGAACTCGAGATTTTGACGAATCTCCACGTTTTAGACCTCCCTGTGTCCGAGAAACACAATTTTGGAATTATGTCTGTGTGTGAACACGATATCTCGAAAACTATTAGAGCTACAAGGATGAAATTTGGTATGTGAACTTGACACATAATTTGTAGGTTTCTAACAAATTTTGGACAAAATCCGTCCACGGGAAGTCTGTCTGTCTGTCTGTCCGTCTGCGGTCATGCGAACACTATAACTCAAAAACTTGAATAGCTAGATGGATAAAATTTTATACACAGTTTTATCGTCATGAATGTAGGTCCGATTAAAATTTTGGGCCAAACCCGTCAACGGGCTGACTGTCTGTCGGTCTGTATAATTTACTTTTGAAGAGAAACGCTATCTCCACGCGCATGTGTACTGGAAGCAATCTTCTGTGCACGCGAAAGGAACGGAACGGAATTTCATTACAGAGTAGCGAATTACGTCAGTTCGTCCTTGAGCCGGTAAGAGTGGAAGTGTGTGATACATGCATTTTAATCGGTACGCATCCCTTTGAATTTGATTCTTTACCTAGATATTTTTCAATCACTATTATGAAAGACCTTCTGGTAGCCATTGGATTCTGGGTAACAGTAGGTTAGAATTCTTTTAGCCACGAGGGGGAAGGGGAAACGGCACCCCTTTGGGGAAGTATACGAGAAAGTTTAGGGGAGAACACTCCCGCTGGTTTTTTCTCTATATATTCACACTCCCGCTTTGGTACCACGGGCAATTTCCCGGTTTGCCCGGGCCTGGGCCCACCTCTGAGGCCTGCCCACGGTAGGGAGTTTTGAACGATTTTTGCATCACGCATGACGCAATTTACAGATAATATCCAGCCTATAAAGATTATCCTGTTTTTACAAAATTAAACCAACGGGAGTGTTCTCCCCTAAACTTTCTCGTATACTTCCCCAAAAAGGTGCCGCTCCCCTTCCCCCGCGTGTATAAAAATATTCGAGCCTACTGCAACACAGGCTATCAGAACAATGACTATCAGAAGGTTTTTCGCTGTAGATTATAGTGATTGTTAAATATTTACGTAAAGAATCAAATTCAAAGAGATGCGTAGCGATTAAATGCGAACCGATTTTCCACTCTTACCGTCTCAAGGACAAAGTGGCGTAATCCTTCCGCGTGCACAGGCATTGCTACCAATACGCATGCGCATGGAGTTCGTTTCAAAAGTGAACAAGTATGCGATTATACAGGCCGACAGACAGTCAACCCGTTGACGGATTTGGCCCAAAATTTTATACGGGCCTACATTCATGACGATAAAACTGTGCACCAAATTTTATCCATCTATCTATTCAAGTTTTTGAGTTACAGTGTTCGCATGACCGCGGACAGACAGACAGGCAGACTTCTCGTAGACGGATTTTGTCCAAACTTTGATAGAAACCTACAAATTATGTGTAAAGACCACATATCAAATTTCATCCCCGTAGCTCTAATAGTTTTCGAGTTAATAATTCAAATTAACATAATTTCAAATTGTTTTTTTTCGGACTCGGGGAGGTCTAAAACGTGGAGCTTCGTCAAAATCTCGACTTCGAATTTTTTGACGATTAAAATACTTTCTCTTTGTATACTTCGTATACGAGAAAGTAAAAATGGGAGAATTATGTATTCTACTTTCTGGTATGCTTCCACATGAGGATGTTATTTATAGGTTATTTAGTTTAGTCATATTAACGTCCCGTTTAGAGGCAGCACGAGGTCTGTTGCGGGACGAACCTCTTCATTTTGAACAGCGGTCAGATGATGAGGGCGACATCTGAACTGGCACCCCTCTCTCCAAACTTCCACACCACACCAATACCCTCCGGCTCTATTTTTTTAATATTTAAACTCAGTATGGTAGGCGGGGTAGGACGTTTGGCCACTGCATATATAAAAGATTTCCTTAATGTCAGACTTTCTATTACAAAATAAATGAAGCGAGATGTTTCAAGACATCACTTTTATTAGCACGCGGAAAAAACAACATCGATTAGACACACACAATATTCTTGAACAGAGAGGGGTACAACCGCGCCATCTAGTGGTCATCTTAAATCGATACAGGATATTTAACAGTATGATTTAACGTCACTAAAGTTTCTACGCACACTCATCCAAACAGCAAACCGGAGATTTTGATGTCTGGAATCAGGGGTCAGTGATTTAACTGGCAATAGGCCCCATATACGGCGGATCTTCAGTGGAATCGGGTTTCGGGCCTCGAATCCTCCCGTCCGAAGCCAAGACCTCACCACTAGGCCACCGAGGCCCTATGGGTTATTCAGAAAGTAAGATTCTGTTAATACAAAAGTTAAATTTTATCGTTAAAAATGGATTTAAGCATATAAATAAAACTAAAGGAATTTCGATGTTAATTTTTTCAAAAATCAGCGAAAAGAGCGTGTGATCAAACCTGCATGAAAAGTCAGCTCAATATTGAGAACCACTGGTTTAATGAAATATGGTTTACTATTTTAACTCTCTGACCGGAATATTGGTCATTATGACCGCTAAAATATATGTTAAGTAATCGAAAGAATTAAAAGAATGTTCCGGTTAGAAGGTTAAATATACACATTTCTTGGCTTGGAACGTTCTATACTGGAAAACCATTAAATATTTCGTAACAGTTAATGTTTGGCATAAAACTCTTGATCAGGATTCTAATCTACAAACTTCTCCAACTTAATTGTTTTTATTCATGGACCATCTAGAATGAATTTTAAACACATTTTTTTTTTAATTACATAGAATAAAAGGATGTTCTCAAAACTCGAAAAAAGTCATTTGGAAGACAGGTACATAGGTATGTCATTACCGGTTATCTCGAAAATTTAAAAATAGATATCATTCCCACAGCTAATGATGCGAAGGATCAAGGATGTGGAAAGAGGGCATCTCGAGTTGCCATCCGATAACCCAAAATAATCTCTAATTATTTTACAGTTCTCGAATACTTGTTCCGGAAACATCGCATCGGTCATCATCTCTACGGAAATCTTTATCCTTCTATACCTTTTTCTAGTTCTGTTTCACTAACAGTTTCTAACCAAAATAAATTGAGCAAACATTTCGCACTCCCGCTGTTCAACTTTAGTTGTCCGTTTTATCTTTTTCCTCCAGTCAAAAAACTCGGAGCAGATATCATACATCTTTCTCATGCATACATCTTTTCATGTATGAAGGCTCAATTGTCACGTTCCTAATTGAATCAACACTTTTATTCAAACCGTGATAGCTTGAACAGTTTGAAACCCCCTTCGATAGTTTGAATAGACTACCGCGAGGGGAGAGCAGAAGGTGCAAAATCCCTGGGGCCCGTCCAGGAATGGCGTTAGAATTTGCCCGACGGGGGGGGATTTGCCCGATAGGGGGCACGGTTTCACCGACAAGGGGCACGACCTGCTGTACGGGGGGGATGAATGTAATGAAATTGGTCTCAAATTTTCGTCGGATTATTATTTATCAACTACAGTTGAATACCCCGTATAAAAATTTTCCTCGATGGGGGGCCCCCCCCCCCCCACCCCTCTGGCGCCACTCCTGGGTCCGTGGGCCCGATATTAGGTAAAATACATCTTTCTTATTTTCAGGAATATTTTATTTTTATCCATGACAAATGGGGCCCGACATGAGTTGAATTATATTTTTACATTTATTTTCTCTGAATTACCATTGATTAAGTTTTAGTTAAGTTATATTAACGGCCCGTTTTAAAGCAGCAGGAAGGTTATTTTGGGACGGATCTCGTCATTTTGAACCGGGGACGACACCTGAGCTGTCATCCCCCTACAAACTTCTGCACCACACCGGCGGAAGTATACGCCATCTGAATGTATATAGAATGTTTTCTTGTATGTTTTAACAAATTTAATTTCGTAAATCTTTATTTCAGTTTTTTTATTTTCTTTTAAATATGTTAGGCCAATTGTTAATTATGACGTAATTTTTAGTATGTAATGATTAAAACTATTAAATAGTAATATTTATTTAAATAGTTTTTAATTAAGACAAATTGAGCGTAACTAAATATCACTACCAGATTTTAACTAATACCATGGATTTTGATATTGATTTGTCGAGATTACGACCCATACCATGCTGTGTCCAGGCATCGAAGCCGTCTATCTAGGTTAACATGAATGACCGTCCGCCACGTGTCGCAAGATCAGGATCTGCGCCACCTGGTCAATTTGGACATCAAAATGGGGCCTTAATCAATCAATCAAATCAAAAATCAATCAAGACACATTTCAGTGCTGATAGTAAGTCCTATAAGAATCGCTAGAAACCGAGATACGAGACTCGTATCTTACTGAGAGATCTCCGACCAGTCACACGAGAAAACTCATCCTAATTGCGTCTGGCGCGGGCGATTTTTCAGACAACTTGTTGGGTTGATATGGCATCTTTCCCCAAACAAAATGTCATTTCCTTTTTTCGATCTGAATTTGCAGTCACCGCGGAGACACGTCAGACAACCTCTAGACAAACAATTGGCGCGCTCGCGGGTTCAAAAAAAGAGGCGCTGCCAAGAGCGAGGCCGACACCCGAAGGCCATCGCGGCGTCTTTCCCACGGCGCCAATTTCTCGCTCTGCTCGCCAAGCGTGAAAAGGTGTAAACAAGGATGAACTTCCGATAGGTGCGCATCTCTGGGCTATTTTGGGGACGCGCTGCTCCTCGAACAGTTCGCACTCGGACAGTTGGTTTCGTTCGATTGATTGTTTCGTGTCCCGTTGGACCATGAAGCACACACAGTCGGGCCTCATTAAAATTCGTTTTGTTTCTGGAGATCAGGATCGGATTGTAGTATGTAGGGTGGAAATTTTTAATGGAGGGATCTAAAAAATCGGCGTTAAAAATAATTCATGGTCCATTCTGTGGAGGTTCCGTCTGGCACAATCATTAACGACATAATCTCATCTCAGACTAACCGTAATCTAATCTTCGCTGCGATTCGCGATTGGAATATCAGACTCCGATTAAAAATAATTTTCTATTTGATTTGTAAGACTAATGCTCCATTTTAAAGCAGCTAATGCGAGGGCTATTACAGGGTGGCGACCAGTGGCGAATCCAGGGGAGGGGCTATCGAGCTGCAGCCCCCCCCCCTCCAGAGCTAAACCAAAAATTTTGATTTAATTTAAAATCACTACAACTGTTTGATCTTAATTTTCATTTTAAAAAATAGTAATAAAATCGTGACAACATTGCTTTCTGACTTGACAGGCTCAAAAATTTGCCACTTTTCTAGTCATTCCACTTGCACTTGTAGCGTTGGCGCGGTCGAAAACATATTTTGGCTAGTTATTTCATTGTATTTTTTATTAAATTATCGAAAATATTGTAGTGTTCTATATTATTCTTATTGTCAGGAGAGGAAAACCTGTAAAGTTAAAGTGTTTTGGCTTATATAAGCCATGAGGTTTGGCATTCGACACTACGATACAAAATTTTTATGATCTCAGCTCCCCCCAGACCCGAATCCTGGATTCGCCACTGGTGGCGACAGAACCGGGAAATCAGGGAAAAGTCAGGGAATTTTATCGATCTGGAAAAATCGGGGAAATTCGTAAAAATATCTAAAAATCAGGGAAAATTAATATTTATTTGTTACTTGAGTTATTATCTATAAATTAGTATCTTATGTCTAGCATTATTTGTAATAATAAATGGAATTTTTTTTATAAAAAACTTATATTCATTTATAAAAGAACAAGTTTTTGATTAGAGCAATCAATTTCTTATGATTTGTTAAAGAATAAAGATTTGAAGCAATATTGTGGCAGTTTCTTTTGTTTAAATCTTTGCTAAAATATATGTAATTAGGTACGTATAATTATACTATTTTTATATTTATGCTGCAACGTGTTATTATGGTACTCGTGCAAAGAGTTATTGAACTGTTTTAAAGTTCTGAGTAATAACCTTAATACCATAATAACCTTTACTGTTAATATAATTTAACTTGTGTTGCAAAGAGAAGTTTTAATGTTTCTTAGAATTCTTATGCAGTTTTAGAAGCAAAGTATTTTGTTAAAATTTCCAGTATTTTTTACATATAAGAAATGTGATACACTGTTTTAATAGATTTTTTTAGGATGTTCATTCCATTTTTTTTAGATTAAATTTCATAAAAATATATTGTTTTTTCCATATTAAATAACTTGTAAAAGTGTTTTTAATAATGCATATTGCAAACATACACTGATTCTGAGTAGGGAGAAAGCCATGAAACTGATATAATAGCCGTAAATCAGGGAAATGTTGTGAGTTTAGTCAGGGAAATCAGAGAAAAGTCAGGGAATTTTTTTTCACAGTTTCTGTAGCCACCCTGTATTAGGCATGGACCTACTAATTTTTAATTGTGGTCAGATCAGGGCTGTCTTAACAAATTTAAGCGCCCTGGGCTCGAGTGATTTGGCGCCCTGTCGGAACCATAACCCGGAATTTTACAGCCTATTTCCCAACGAAAATGTCTACTTAATAAATAATTGAGAAGCAAACAAACAAAAATCACCTGTTCTTCGATTAACGCTTTTCAATTTTACAAATCAGCGTCTTTTCAAAACAAGATTTTGCAATCGAGCTTCTGCGATGTGGGTTACTTCTATTACACGCATAATTTACGATTTTTTCACTGACTGCCTCTGTATGAATATTTTTTGAAATAGTATGTAAATGTTTATGCAGCAAATCACAAAATGCACAAAATCTGTCTGGCTATAAGCCCTAATCATATCTTTATTTTTAACAAATTTAAAATTGTAATTGAAATTTTTTTATTCAAAATTAAATTCAGTCAATACAGTAAATTTTTAGGCGCTTTTGGATTGGGCGCCATTAATCCAAAATTGGCCCAATTAATCCAAAATCCCAATTGACCCAGTTAATCCAATTAGAATTATCCCAATTTCCTAATTTAATCCCAGTTGACCCAATTAATCCAATTGGAATTATCCCAATTTCCTAATTTAATCCCTATTGACCCAATTGGAATTATCCCAATTTTCTAATTTAATCCCAATTGACCCAATGGATAAGATGGCTCTGGATCAGATGACATTTCAGATGTCTGTCCACTCTTCCAAATTTCCGTAACATGTCAGTTTGAGTCGTTGGACCACAAACGCCAGATTTAATAGGTCACCTCACACATTTAAACCTCACATACACATAAGACCTTTGGTAAAACCAGGCAACGCATTAGTCCTCTGCTTGTTTGGATTGATATTTCAGAATCAATGAGGTGGTGCGGAAGTTTGGAGAGGGGGTGCCAGCTCCTCGTTATCTGATCACTATTCAGAATTACGAGGTCCATTCCAAAACTGCCCTAGTGCTGCTTCAAAATGGGTTGTTAATATAATTAAACTAATCGAAGCTTCAAAACTTAACTAAACAATGGACTCCTGTAATACCGAACAACGAATGAAAATTTGATTGGTTTAATTGTATCAACGTTTTAAAACAAAACTTGACAGTTAATAAAGAATAATGCAATTTTAAGTGAAATTTAGTCATCTGACGATAACGACTACCTGGTTCTAACATCCCGTTTCCTATATTTTTACGAGACAATCCCAGATAGCAATTTTAGTCTGCAGCGAAGTTGCAGCAATCTTGCTTTGCAAAATCTGCAAGCTTGCAACAAATTTGACATGACAAGAATGCAAGCTTGAAACAAGCTTGCAGCACGTTAACTTCAGTTTCGAAGTCACCACGCGACGAACTTGCAGCAAGCTTGTCACGTTAAACTCATTGCA
>BGPR01000278.1:201570-226884 GCA_013235015.1 Araneus ventricosus
TCCCAATTTCCTAATTTAACCCCCAATTGATCCAATTGGAATTATCCCAATTTTCTAATTTAATCCCAATTGACCCAATGGATAAGATGGCTCTGGATCAGATGACATTTCAGATGTCTGTCCACTCTTCCAAATTTCCGTAACATGTCAGTTTGAGTCGTTGGACCACAAACGCCAGATTTAATAGGTCACCTCACACATTTAAACCTCACATACACATAAGACCTTTGGTAAAACCAGGCAACGCATTAGTCCTCTGCTTGTTTGGATTGATATTTCAGAATCAATGAGGTGGTGCGGAAGTTTGGAGAGGGGGTGCCAGCTCCTCGTTATCTGATCACTATTCAGAATTACGAGGTCCATTCCAAAACTGCCCTAGTGCTGCTTCAAAATGGGTTGTTAATATAATTAAACTAATCGAAGCTTCAAAACTTAACTAAACAATGGACTCCTGTAATACCGAACAACGAATGAAAATTTGATTGGTTTAATTGTATCAACGTTTTAAAACAAAACTTGACAGTTAATAAAGAATAATGCAATTTTAAGTGAAATTTAGTCATCTGACGATAACGACTACCTGGTTCTAACATCCCGTTTCCTATATTTTTACGAGACAATCCCAGATAGCAATTTTAGTCTGCAGCGAAGTTGCAGCAATCTTGCTTTGCAAAATCTGCAAGCTTGCAACAAATTTGACATGACAAGAATGCAAGCTTGAAACAAGCTTGCAGCACGTTAACTTCAGTTTCGAAGTCACCACGCGACGAACTTGCAGCAAGCTTGTCACGTTAAACTCATTGCAAACTATAGCAAAAACAGAGTACGAATACAACCTCGGATTAGAATTCGCGACGTATCGCTTGCTAACCTGATGCTCTAAACCACTCGGCCATCTAGACTCCGAGAGGAGAAGATAGATTGTGCTAATAGATCGCGCATACGATTTATTTTAAACTCTTTTCTTGATTTCATTAATTTTTTAAATTTTGTGTTGAGAACATGATTTGAAATCAAAGAGAAAGCGATTTTCACTAATAACTACGTTTTGCTAGTAGAATAAATTACGAAATTAGGGTTCAAAAGTAATTACTTTTAAAATGGGACAAAATGCAAGTTATAATTTTTCAACAAACGTTGACTGTTTTTTAGGTTTAATTTAGTTTATAAACGTTAAAATTTCAACATTAAGAAAAAGGCAATATAGTTTTCTTTAAAGTGCGAGTTCTATATTTAGTAAAAAGATGGAGAATGTTTCAAATTTTTTTTTAAGAAGAAGTTAGTTTTTTCACAAATTATCATTGATTTATTGAATAAATAAAAAGAAGGACCGTTTAGGAGATGCTATTAAAAATCGGATGTTTTTTTAAAACAGAGACAAAGATTATCTCTTATATTGTGCTATCATCTTTGCAGCAAACATGCTGTGAACTTGTCATGACACCTTCACAGCAAGCTTGCATTGCAAGGAGGGGTGGCGCTAGTTGTCTATTTTCGCCCTAGCGAACTTGTGGCAAACTCGTTTTGCAAGCGAGGGTGGCGATTCTACATTGTTAATTTGCAGCAGTTTCGCTTCAAGTTTGACGCGTCAAATTTGCCATGACACGATAATATCAAGTAAAAATCAAACTTGTGCTGCAAACGTACGTGCTATCTGGGATGTGTCTCAGCTTCGTGATTTGAAGATTAGCTTCGATTCCAGGCAGAAAACTGTCGAAAAAATTACAGAGCGAAATGTCCTGCCAGTTGTCATCATGGGACAAGAGCTCAAAATTTCGGGTCTCTTTAGTAATTCTAATGCAGTTTCAGAATTGGATACTAATATAAACCAGCGGGTTTAGTTTAGTTAGTTTTGAAGCAACAGAAGGTAGCTTGTGATTTGTCTATTCTGTAACCATTATACTACTCTGTGTAAAAATTGGGTACTTTTCCTTTAGCCGGGCGCAAATGTCACCAATTGTGAACCAAACGCGAGCCAAGTCGCCAAGAGCGAAGCGATTTTCCGTTAGCCGGGCGCAAATGTCGCCAATTGTAAACCAAACGCGAGCCAAGTCGCCAAGCGAAGCGATTTTCCGTTAGCCGGGCGCAAATGTCGCCAACTATGAACCAAACGCGAGCCAAGTCGCCAAGAGAATGGTTGCGGAATTCTACATTATTTGGCAATTTTTCGCTTGCGCCCGGCTAACGGAAAAGTACCAAATATTGTATTAAAGAGATTGATAATTAAATTACATATTAATACGAAACACTTGTTTTATGATTTTATCCCGACGTTTTCACGAAAAATCTACGGCGCTGACTCGAACTTTTCTTATCGCCTTTCTTATGTTTTTTTTCTGCCTGAGAGATATATGAAGCTTGAAGACTCATCAAAATTTCGAGGTCGAATTTTTTGGAAAAGTGAAGTGCCTTCTCTTCATATACCAGGAACAAAACAACATTTATAAAGGAAGTTAAAAGTGTCCTGCTGAATTCTGATCACATCGCTCATCCCCTCAAATGCTAAATGCCCGCTGTTTAGCTTTTGTATCGCTGGTTTATTTGATTCTATAAACAAAAAGAAAGGGTTGGTCACGCAGCCAAAAACATGGGGGTGAAGGGTCTAAAATTGGCATATTTTCAAGCCGGAAGGACGTTGTCCTTTAAATCCCGGCTCTTGCACCTTCTTCTGATTCATGAATGAATGGTTCCATTGTTTTAATGGCGTTTTCACACACATCATCTCGAATTTCTGCTATTTCAGTAGTTAAGGAGTTGAGATCATTAAACGCCTTCCTGAAATTCATTTGAGGATCTTGCAGTCTTTTCTGGACACGATCAATTTTTTTCAAAATTTCATGCCAAAAAATGGATTAAAGTTAAGTATATTTTGTAGCGAAATCATTGCTTCACTTCTGGTGTCTTTCGTGGCGTTTATGTCCTCTCACAATGCTTCTAGTAAGTCTAATAATTTTTCTAATTCCCAGACAATAGCATTAACCGCATCAGCTCTAGCACTCCAGCGGGTTTCGGATTTAGAGTGCAAGGAATTAGAGTTCGTAGTTGCTGTTGCCTGCGGTAGATGGCGCGGCACAAGACTGTTCCGTAAAAGTTTAGTTGGCGGTCGGACGGTAGCATGGCTGGTTGTTTTTGGAGAATGGAGTGTCTTATATGATTTTTGCGTGGCCATGAATAGGAATAATAAGAATTGTAATGTATATTTTTCTTATCTTTTATGTTAAATGTATTTGTGTGTTTGTCTATTTATGTCGTGCTAGTCCTGTATGTCATTAATAAACTAAATTAAAAAAGAAATATTGCCTAATTCCTCGGCTGCATTTTTATATGACACTACAAGACCTTCCAACCGCAATGTTGAGCACGAAAAGAATGGATAAATGCTCTCAACAACTCCGAAATAGGTTATAACTCGAGGATCTTGTTTAACGACAGTAACTCCTACCAAATATAGCGAATGATTATCACAATTACTAATATAATAGCCCATATCTGTCTCTCGGTAACGCTCTGACGTCACCAACAATAAAACTCGCTCCATAGCACTGCGAGACGTTAAACAGCATTATTTCATTGTTAGAGAACCTAAATTTCAGTAATTTTAAATTTAAAAGATTAATTGTCGTTCTGATTTCAAATTTAATAGCTCTAAAATAGTGAAATAAAATTTCCTATAGATTGATATAAAATTTATCTCGCTATGATCAATAGTTCCCGAGAAATTTTAAATTATATTAATCCTATATTTCAAATTAATTTCCGTTTTTTAATAGAAAGTAGTAAATTACGTCGGTGGTATATCATGCGCGTGATATAGTTTTGACGGTTACTGAATTATAATAAAATTGTTATAAAGAAATATGTAAATAAGGAAAAATATTTCCTGTCATAAAACATGTTTATTTTATTTGTTTCAATCAGTGTTAAATATTTCTCTTGCATATATGTATATCTATTGAAACACGCCAAATTTGAATACAACCAAATATATTATTGTATTTTATACTAATAAAATACAACAAAACCAAACGAAAATGGCAGTGCTGAAATAGTTGTGAATTCAGAATTTCTAAATCGGATCTAATTACAAGATTTAGCATATTTTGTTCTGTGTGGGTATTCGATTTCTCATGACCACATAAATTTCCACTAATAGTTATGTTTCTTGCTATAAAAAGCTATGATAAGTGTGAAATGAATAATAGGAAAAAAGAAGAAGGGGGAAAAAAAACCGAACTTTTAAAATAAATGTGCAAACATGAAAGATAAAGATTTAGTGGAAAAAGTCTTTTTATACTTTTTTAAGAGTCGTGTGCTTATTTTTAGGCTTATTTTTTGGCTCGTGGAGTATAATTTAACCTCCGTTTACGAACGCCATCAGATCGCCAACAAATTGTCCAAGTACTAGATGTATTGAAGATTGTAACTAGATTGTACCAAGTACTAGAAACTTGTGAGGGAATTGAATAGATGTCAGAAAATGAAATAGAGTCGTTAGTTCCACCACTCTTGACCACTATTTTCTTGGAAATGGGACAGAACGAGAAATTTGCTAAGCATGTCCCTTTGCCATTCATTTCCAAAAGACATCAATCATCCTACAGCATCTAGAAGGGATGCTAACCTAATGCGAGGATACCCCGCCTCGCCCTTTAAGCACTTACTTGAATACAACTAAATTTGAAAGTAAATAGATTGATCTGAATAATTACCTGAAATTTAAAAATACTTGAGTAATTTTTAAGAATTCGAGGAAGAAAATAATAAAAATTTTTCTGAATTCAAATACATTAAAAATTTAAAAATTTGCCATGACGGCGCCCCCCTAAGGCCAGCGCCCGGGGTATCAGTATTCCCCCTCCTACGCCTCTGACTCCGGGAGGTCTGAAACGTGGAGATTTGTCCGAATCTCGAGGTCGAATTTTTTGACAATTACAGTATTTTCTCTTTGTCTGAACGAGTTTTCTGTTTTGTTTATTTGCGGTAAAATAGGACTTTTGCCTTACCCATCAACTTTCGGTGATAATGTTAAGGCAATGGGAACCTTCACAATTTCAACACTCTGTTTCAAGATATTAATTAATGTTCAAAGTAAAGTTTTTGAAAATATTAAATTTCAAGTTCCTATTGTTGTAGCTCTCAATGTTTACTTAAAATAAGACCCTAATAATGTGGAAAGGTTGTCATAATTATTCTTTATCGCTCTTTTTGGCGCTGTGTGTGCTCAAGAAAGAACTGATTCGAACTTGCAGTATTGTGAAGTTTTTGCTTTGATTTTGCCCTTTGTTTACTGTTTTAGAAGAATCAATAGATTGTTTGTTTACATCTACTCTATATCCAAAATCATATACTCCACAACAATAACTCAAAAAGGTAATTCGCAATTCCTCAAACTACATAAGCATAACCAAATTAAAAATTTCTAAAGATCCTTTGTTTGACTCAAAAGCATTCAAGTATTACTAAACAAATCATTAGATTAAGGATTTTAAGAATCCCTATTATATCATTTACTCATTTAAAATACTAGAAGTTTCAGTAGTTTAGAATGTTACTACACCTGTTGCTTAATTAGTCAAAATTTACTGCTATTTAATCTCAATATGAACATCATACAAATCAGTAATCTTAAAATCACATAACCCTAACATCAATTAATATCAAACCAATTCACAACTACTGTTCAATGTCACCACCAGTGGCGGTTTTTCGCACAGGCGTTAGAGGCGCCTGCCTCGTGCCTCGAGAATCTAGGAGGCCTCAAAACCTATTCGACGTACATCGTAGTTCTAATCCAAAGGCGAATTTGTGACAGTGGATAGGGGAGGGGGGCCTCAAAGCAATTTTACGCCTGTGGCCTCATATTGGCAAAATCCGCCACTGGTCACCACATAATGAAATTTTAGCAACAGGCATAAGAAGCATTTTTCAAACTTAACTTCTATCTCAAATATCCTTTAATAACATTCATATTTACCAAAATATAAATTAGAAAAGTGATTAACCCAAGGCGTTGTGTTTAATTTTAGAACAAATCTAAAACCCGCAATATAACCCTGACACTTAATACATTCTTTCTCAGTGCTTACATATTGACAAGGAAAACAAAGCCAAATTTTAAACCTAATTAATTTATTAAGTTACCTTTTTCACATAAATACACATATATTATTGACACACATACAAGAAATTTTTAAATCTTGACATCCATGACAATCTTTAAAATAAGTCATCAGTATTAGGGTTGACCCTTTCTCAAACAGATTTTTTATTAATGTTCATTTATGAATCCAAATTTTTACCCTACAGCCTATTCAAAATTTTTAAATATTAAACTTATCATTCTAGGATTATATGAGTGGCCATCTCTAAATTAAAACTTTAATTGTTATTTTAGATTAATAGAAATATCCCCTTATAATGTTAAAATTTTACTCAGTCAATTACATATATTTTTACCAACATATATAACTCATTTCATTATAACAACTAAATTGTTCATATGGAAACAAATGTTACCACTACCTTTAAACATCATGCATTTGATTCTTTGTAGCAAGGATGCATAATTACTGAAGTCAGAACATTTCAAAAAGGAATAACACTTTATAAATACTTAGATGTTCTATATAAGAAAATTATAACTAAACTTCTATGGATTTGCTTAGACAATCAATATAATTACAGATTCAAAACAGCATATAATATACAGTCTTGGCTATAACCTTTTAAATTCTTATTTGATCATAAATATCCAATAAGATATTTCATTTTTTAAAATAAGTATTCTCATCCTCATCACAATTCTTGAACATCTTAAAATTAATGAAATTGTGTTGTTTAAGTCAAAATTTACAGTTGTTACGAATTTAAATATCTGAAGTTTAAAATTTACCGTTACATTTCCCGCAAATCAAATTATTTGATGTTTTAAAATTTACTTCATAACATTTTTTTTTTTTTTTTTTAGTTTAATTTAGTTTCACAAAATATAAAAATAGGATTAAGTGGCACTTATCTTAGTTTTTAGGATGACCGCTGGAAACCTTGATCTTGACATCTCTATAGAAAATCTTCCGGCCATGCCTGAAAGTTTTTTTTTTTTTGGGTTGGGTAGGTCATATATTGGTGGTGCCTGTAGGATTTTTTTAAATTTTTTTATTTTACGAAACTGCCAATGGCTGGAAAGACCATCGATTTAGGAAGGCCGCTGCTGGGTACATCATATATCCGATTCGGCCACAGAAAAGTTTACTACAATGGTCGCTGGCGGATATATAGTCATTCGTAGGCTAGCAGGGAAATGGAGCCTTCTTCGAGAAGAATTCATGGGATGTTGACACTAATCGACCCAAGTAGTGAGTTCATTAAATCAGTTCGCGCTGAAACCATAGTGCTGATACAGGGATATTTTTTCTGCCTGGTATCGCTGCATTCAAGGCCCTTTGCACGCCTGGACATTTCCAAGAATTGAATACATTCGCACGCCGAACTCTGATCGCAAGGGAAAAAACCCTTCAAGCTCTCTATAACACGCTGCTACCTTCTGCCTCCTTGCCAAACGGCACCAAACGAAATCCTCTTACATCTTTGAGCGACAGTTTGAAATAGATCCCACAGCGATGACGGGGATGCAAAAATTTAGTGTTTCTCTGATCTCCTTTTACTAAGAGTCTTTTATCTTCCTCTCCATATACGCTTCCTTTTGAATTCGACCTTTTAGTCAAAATTGGAGTTCTCGTCTGCCCTCATCTCAGCCCTCGTCTTCACGCCTGCGCGTGTCTGTCTTTCTCTCAGTCTCTGTCTCTAAAGAACCCCCAAACACCCTTTTTAAAATTCTTATTGGCGATGGCTTTTACGCAAAGTAGCCAACTTATTAAGACCTCATTGGTTAAAAGTTTTCAAAATCAAGCAACCCCTTAGATTAAATCACGCCCTTAAACCACGTGGTATACAAGATTCGGACTTTCTCTAACGAAAAAAAAATTAAGAAGTGTTGACAAGAATTGAACAGGGCTCCTGCTCCGAATCGCCCAGGGTCAAGGGTCGAAAGAGTAAGATGTGCTCCCTCGCCATAAATTTCGGAAGAGAATTCTGAACTGCAATTTTTGGGTAGAAAATCCCATATTTCTGTCAGGATTAGAGCCGAAAAGAAATTCCAAAATGAATTTTTCTCACTGCGGTGTTTTTACCTCAAAGGGACGGAATGTCTCTCAAGTATGTTTGCAGGCCCACAATTAAACTGCGCCCCAAAAGGGTCAAAGGTTTTTTTTTTTTTTTTAACTACTGAGCACAGCTGCAAAAATGCGTGTGAATCAGAATTTTACCGACAATTTCTAAAAAGGACACCCACGGCTGTTTTTTAAAGTAGAGAGGAAAATATCTGGGGCCATGTGTTTTTCTTAAGCTTTGCAAGGTGGGAGGCGAGCTAGGCTTGAAAGGCGGGAATTCTATTCTGCTACAAAGGTTCATTGCACTCTGTTTTGAAGCCTATCTTTGCTGAACTTTTACTTAAACCGAAATAAAAATTTTCCTAATTAATATATTTTTTTTGAATATTAAAAGAATAAGATAATTGATTTTGGTTGAATAAAAATGAAAACAAAATTTATAGAAGGAGAATTAACAATAAAAAAAAATATATAAGAGAAATAATTAATTTATATAACAACATGGCTGCATATCAGACTTCTAGAATTCCAACAGTCAATTTGAATTTTATAAATAAAAATATTTCAATTAAGCTTTACATAATTTAATCAAACTTTACGATAAACAATTTAACTTTCACTCCTTTTTAGCATTTAACAATTAATATTCTAATTGACATTCAGTGACTCACTTAAACTTTACAACTTAGAATTCAACAAATAATTGTCCTAATTGACTTTTAGTGATTTAATTAACTTTACAACAAATATCCTACGTCCCCGGGAAGAAAAATTTTTATGCAATAAAAATTTTTCTCGCAAAAAAAAATGTCTGATGTAGCCAGCACAATAACAACAGAATTTGAAAATTCACGAGCACAATAACACACATCACGAGCACAATAACAATAATCCACATAGTAAATAGCAATACGTTTTCATTAAAACACGTTACATTAACAACAGGGGAATAACCCACTGAAAAGAAAATATATATAAGTATAAGGAGTATACAAAAGACGATAAAAGTGCAATATCATGAAAAGGCTGAAAAATGTCTGAACTAGCTAAAATGCAGACATGGCAAAAACCCCGCAGAGTTTTCTGCAGGACTCATATGATCCTGTACGTTCGAAAATTCAAAATTGACATCCCTAATAAAATAATAAAAACCCTCATCCCATATATTAAAGTTTACGTGATAAAATAAAATATGTTAATTATCCAATATTCATGTATATGAGCACATGGACCAATAAACTCAACCACGGTGAATAGGAAACCACTAGCATTCAGAGAAAACTCACACTGATCCAATTACAAGAAAAGAAACATTTTCTCTATATTAAAACATAGAGCAACTAAAAAAACACAAGTAATAAGAGAGAGAAAAAAAATTTTAAATAATGATTCAATAAGGTAAACCATAACATCCAATTACCTCAAAATCACATGAGACGTGGAAATAAAATAACCTTACCTATGTGTCAGACAATCTTCTCTATCCAACACACCTATCTGTGAATCAACAACATACTCAAAAAAAAATTTTAAGTCATTTACTTATGAAGCAATAAACTCCCCACAACATTTAAGTATCAAAACAGAAAATAAACCAACATGTAATCTACCATGAGTTACATTTGACTAAGAAGTAAAAATTTCCTTTCCAGAAACTGTAAGAAGATACACATTTCAACGGAATATGATAAAAACTAGCTAATCTATTCAGTAACCCATAATATAAATACTTCAATTAACACAGCTTCACTTACTTATAACACAATAATCAAAAATCACGCACAACTCACTTATATTACTAATTAATCGTCATTAATCCATAATATAACTACCATTTCTATACTAACTCAATACAGAAATAACTTAAATGAATTTCAGAGCCATTACATGTATATCTTATTGGACTCGTATTCACCAATCCATATAAAACCTAAATGTCTTAATTACTTCATAACATAACATTTAATCAAAATATGTATACATACGTATATTGCTTACCCCAATATGCCAATGCATGCTCAATCTTTTGTGATACACAAAGTAAAAGAATTAATCTCAGCAATTAGCATAATATAATGTTAATCCCTTTTAAGCTTAACTGTCCTGTGTAATTGTCTTCTGACAATAAGTTCTGCAGTAATACTAACAACATTTAACATCTAATCTCTTGGACAGTAAATAAGATTTTCCTTTCAATAAGCAAAGTTACAGAAAGAAAATTTTTAAGAAGATCTGAGTAAAAGAAAATTTTGACATTTAATAAGTGTGCAAAGGTATGGAAAACTAATAAGGAGTATTAGAATTTCTAGGAAGAAAATTTAGTTGGTACATTGAATAAGAATGAAGAGAAGATTAACCTGCACAAGGAGCAGAGACATCCGACCCGCAGTTGTCCTACACAATCACACAAGTTAAAAGGAACAGAGAGTTATAAGAGAAAGTGTGCCAGGCGCCTAACAACACATCCTCAACTCAAGGCTATTACCTATTTTGATTAAAACAACCTTTATTTATTGCTGTATAGAGGGGTAGAAATTTATGAGTAAGAGAATGGAAAACAGATTAAGTTAACTACTCAGAACAACATAGAGGTGCAAATAATTTTAACTTAAAATAACATACAACTAGGCATATAACACATTCTTCATTCTCCAATAAAAATAGTATCGAGCATATGCGAAAGCAATTAGAGATAACTAAATGTCTCCTTCCCTATACTTCATGCAATACACACATATATAACAATAACCAAAGACATATAATAAAGTAGAACACCCGTAATATAAAAATAGGCAAAAATTTTCTATTTGTTGTATAGAGTTTTCTTGGATAGGGAATTTATCAAAATTAATTAAGCTCTGATATGGTTATTATATTCTGGTTGTTAAAATTTTTCTAACTATTAATGGTATTCAAATGCTTTAAAAAAAAAAAACGAAATTAAAGGCAAAAATAAAAGATAAAGTCTTTTTCCTTTCTCAACTTCAAGTTGGAAGTCTTCTGGAGTGGGTCATTCACCCTTCCACCGTGGGTGTTTCCCCCCCCCCGACAGGGCAGCAAAGGGAAGGCTTGCTATCTGCGTAGTGGGACCCCCTTGGGATCGGTTTTCTGGAATGTGTTTGTCGTTGGTTTTTAGGGTTGCAATATTAATTGCAACACACAACACGTAGATTGGCAAAAATTTTGGGTTTTGAGCCGCCAAAGAGGGGTGTTTTTAAAAAAATAGGAACTTGGGGCAGACAGAGAGGCTTTGGCCTTGATGAAAGGAAGAGGGCCCTTCTGGCTCTCGGGCGAGTACCTTTTTGCTGCGGAAGAAATCGAACCGGGCTGAAACTTGGCATTTTGGGAAAATCAGAGCGATGCCACGGCGAATGACCTCACCCTGTTAGAATGACCCGAAGGCGCCTTTGTTAACAACCGCGATGATGAAAAGTTTCCTTTTGGTGGAGTCTTGGCTTGATGGAGAACCTGCGAACGGTAAAGACCTGTTAATCTGTCATCCACGATCTCTTGACTGCTGTCACAATTTCTGAGGGTAGTCCGAACTCCACTGAGGAGGCTATGTTGGCACTTCTCGCATGCATATTGTGATCATCAATGCTTGGGTAGCTGGTCGGGCCATCGCCCCCCCCCCCACCTTCTACAATCGTGAAACCGGCTCTCAAAATCACCAATAATATTCGCTAAGCTACCTGAACTATGAAGATTGGATTCCTGCCTCCCTTGTTTCCCCTCCCACTCCTCCAGATAAGTTTTACTCTGCATTTTAAATTTTGTAATTTATTATTTTATACTGTAATGTATCACATAGAAAATTTTAGTTCAAGGGACCTTGGAAAATCAAACAAAATTATTTGAGCAGACCATGTTAAAGTTACACGAGGTGTTGGGATTAAGTAATTGATTGAATAAATATCCTATAAGTTGTAAGTCACGATTAATGGTAATGTTACAGTTGCTGCTTTGTACAATTTTAAATAAGTTAGTAAAAAAAAAAATGCAAGTAATATTTGATAATATTAAGTTAAATGGGATTCAAGGATGTGTCGAATATATATATGATTACATATGTATAGATAATAATACCTAAAAAGTTCTATTCCATATAGATTGAATTTTTACATGCGGTTTTGACTTGGTGAAATATTTAGATTAATTGATTATTCTAACAGTTCAATTGAAGAATAAATGATGTGCAATAATTTTCTATACCTTTTTAATTCTTTGTTGACGTAAGCCTTAAAAGAGCAGATCATATTTGATAATGTGAATCTTAAGTAATTGAAATGTGTGTGACATGTATTTAATAGAAGATTAATTTATTGGAGAATAATGTGTGTAAAACCTTCTTATAAATCTTTACCATATATTAAGAAAATTGATGAATGAGAAAACATATGAGTGTTAAATCACATTTGAATATTTTTTTTAGCTGATTGCAATTTGTTATTCGTTGCATGTTATTGTATGTTCTAGGATGTTTAATACGAAAAAAGATTAATGACAGGCTAAAAAATCAATAAAATAATGTTTAAGGATAGGATAAATAAGAATAAATTAAGATTGTTGGTGGCCACTATTATTTGAAATTTCTTTTGTAATGAACAGTTGCTAATAAGATAAAGTTATATATATTTAATGTAAAAGATGCAGCATAAATTGATTGTTTTTTAAACACAAATGAATTTTAAGAATAGAATCCTTTTGTTTAAACTGGATCGACCTTAAGCAAGAATAATATCCGATACATTGAACCAATTTCCTTTTATTGTGTTTTATTAATATTTGTTTTGGTGTTTGTGTTTTGAATTTATTTTATGTATTAACATTGATTATAAGGCAAAATAAGAGATGAGTATCGTATTATAAAGTGGTAGGGTTAATTGTGTTGTTAATAAATGTCATTAGTTTAAGGTGATTTGGTCTCTGATTTATTTGCCACCCCTATGACAGTGATGGAGGTAACTATTTGGTGTAACCTGGGTTAGCTTTATAAAATATAACATCTAAAATTTAAAAAAAAAAAAAAAATTACACGACGCAAAATCTTAAGATCTTTATGAATTGTTTTGGTGTTGAATTTGGTGATTATTTTAATGATTAATTAAGAACTGAAATTAAATCGTAGTTATGCTAATTTGTGACTAGAGATAAATTAGGTATATATATGATGAAATGCTATTATACTTGCCTTGCACATGTAAATATGATTTAAGATCTACGATGCTATGAATCTAAAGGTAAGTGAATTGAGTAAATGGAGATTTGTTATTTTGAGTTATCTGAATACTGGGAGTAATAAAGTATAATTAGTAGATAAATTAAAAAGTTCATAATTTGATACTAATTTAAAAGTCCATAAATTTGTACTTCTAATAACATCAATATTATTATAAAAAGAGAAGTTAAATTAAAATTATAAATCTTTACTACAGCAGCAAGATATGGAATCCAATTGGATTTGGAGATCGCTTAAATTGAAGGGTTACTGGAAAACGGAAGTGAACCCTCACCACGGAAGTTCTGTGAAACCAAAATAAACAAATCAGAAATCTCGTCCATACTTCATGTACGAGAAAGTAAAAATCAAATTCACAAATTTCCGCCCTCTTTAAAAAGACATTTGAGCTACGATCTACACTTTTGCGATTGACTTTCAGTCCTCAAAGTAGTCTTTATCTTTCCGGTTTCTGTGTTAACTTTCGGTCATTAAAGCTCTTTCGTTAAAATTTCAGTTGGAATTTCAAGGTTTCTATGATTACATTGAGTCTATTCACAGACAGCTAATAAACGACTTTCGGATCAAAGCTAGGATCATTTCAAAATCCTACGGTCAATAGAATAAATCATACCACCAGTCCACTATGGGTCCTTAGAAGACCGATAAAATATTATGAATTTTATAATGCAACAATCCTGTTTGATTAGATTGCAATAAAATTCATTTTGTTATCGTAAAATATATCCAGGGGATTAAAGGCCGCTTTTCAACATGCGTTAATTGATCAATTCGTAAAAGCTAAGAATGATTTCGGAATCGAATTAGGAACATATTAGGAAAAAAATACAATTGGTGAAAATCAAAAATTTAATTTAAAAACCCTTCGAACTTTTTCTTGAATTACTCTTTGATCCCATTGATGATTCTCGCGTTGTTAGACTTTGACGACAACTGTAAAGTAAGAATTAAAAAAAAAAAAAATGCTTTTGATACATTGAACTGTCCGACCAGGTAAAAGTTTCAATGCTAAGGGGTCTATTCTAGTACCCCCGGTTGGGTTGGGAGACGTCACTTTTCCCGTTGTTAACGTCCGGAAAAAGTGACGTCTCCCAACCCAACCGGGGGTACCAGAATAGACCCGTAAGTCTAAGGACGGAAATTTAGTCTTCACCCAATATCGACGCTACACCAGCGGGAGTGGTCTCCCCTAAACTTTCCCGTATACTTCTCCAAAAATGTGTTGTTTCCCCTCCCCCCGCGTGGATAAAAAAAATTCGAACCTACTGTAACCCAGAATCGAATGACTATAAGAAGGTTTTTCATTGTAGATTATAGTGATTGTAAAATATTTAGGTGAAGAATCAAAGGCAAAGAGTACCGATTAAAACACATCTATCACATCGCTAGGTTCCAGTCTTGCACCTCAAGGACAAAGTGACGCAATCCTTCCGCGTGCACAGAGATTGCTACCAGTACGCACGCGTATGGAGAATCGGATTAGAAAAATTAATTATTCAATTTGAACGCCTTTTTATTAACAGATTGACACAAACATTGGACACAAATCTACAATTAAGGTAAGAAGGCCACATACCAAATTTCATTTATCTAAGTATTTTTTTAAGACGTTATTGCGATTAAAAATATGTGATTATACAGACCGACAGTCAATCAACCCTTCGACGGATTTGGTTTAAAATTTGATACGGACCTACATTCATGATGATAAAACTGTGCACCAAATTTTTTCCATCTAGCTATTCAAGTTTTTGAGTTATATTGTTAACATGAACGCGGACAGACAGACTTCCCGTAGACGGATTTTGTCCAAAATTTTACAGAAACCTACAAATTATGTGTAAAGATCACATACCAAATTTCATACCCGTAGCTCTAATAGTTTTCGAGTTATCGTGTTCACAGACAGACATAATTCCCAAATTGTGTTTTTCGGACTCAGGGAGGTGTAAAACGTGGAGATTCGTCAAAATCTCGAATACGAATTTATTGAAGATTACAATACTTTTTCTTTGTATACTTCGTATACGAGAAAGTAAAAAAGGCAAGCGTCGATAAGCGACGTTCATATCGACCCAGCATGGCCGCTAAAGGGAGTCAAGCGTTGCTAAGAGACGTTAATATCAAATTGATATAAACAAATCGAAAATAATTGTTGAGATTAAAAGCACTTACCAGATTGACTGTTAATATGTTTTCACACCATGGAAGACCAAACCGTGGAGGGCGAATAATTTAAGTCGAATCCTCGACTCGACAACGAAGAGTCGATTATCGCCAGCGAATGCGTGCCTCCAATCGATTAACATCAGGCCATACAGAAGTTCAAACTCTGGAATCTATGGAAAATATTTGCCAGCATGATATGAACTTCCACTTCAAGTTGAATGGAGCCTTGACCACTACAGGCTGTGTTGCCGGAATGGAAGGGTCACATTGGAAGCATTCGCAATCTATCCTGAATTCGAAGAATTAATATTATCGAGTCCTCAACACTTGAAACACATCCATCAACTAAACAGAAGCATGGTCTTTAGCAGCAGCTTTGGCATCATTTACGGCTGAACAGCGTCACTTCGGTTCAGGTCCAAAAAGTTCTAACCCTTAAAAGCTGGATTTTTTAAAAATTGATTTTAAAATGTTTGACTTTCATTTTTTGAATGAAACATGGAAAAAATACTTTAAAAAATCCTATTTTGTTTAAATATAATTTATGGCTAAAAAACAGTTTGTGACCAACTGACAACATTGGGCTTTATTGCAGAAAAAAATTCCTTTGTTGAAATTCTGCAATGTCAAACACAGAGGAATTTTAATAACTAATAATACGGATAAGGAGTTTCCTTCAACATTGTAGAATAAAATATGGTATTCCCAAGCGCACAAACAAAGCGAAAAAGATGCAGCCTCGGGTGAAAAATGTCAATTTATTTATATTTTTTATCAGCACTCAGGCTGCCATCTATATGTTGTAAATTGATTTAATAAAATTTCAATCTGTATCCTATTACCCGCAACAGGAATTACAGCTTCAGTCTTATTCTCAAGACTTTAGAAGACAAAATTGGGTAGGTTGTTTAAAGGCAACACTGGGCCTTTAAGGGTTAATGTTCAAGCGCAAGTCGATCATCATCTTGATCACTTCATCCAAAACGCCCGGTGAAGAGCGCCCTTTTGCTCAATTCTGGGTCTTGCACTTTGAAGAGGCAACTAATCGAAGACAATCGACACCAGAAAATGGGAATTTATTAAATACCTATTTCGGATTAATTCAGAAAATGTTATTGAACTGCAATTCCTTACGTTCATCAAATTAAATCTGTTTTCCAATTTTCACATCCTACAAAACGAGGGATATCAAAATCAACTTCGGCATAATTTGTTAGCGGTGGACCTGACAGAAAAAGAGACTTTCCAGCCGTTGACCAGCTGGATACCGCTTTTGAATCAACTATTGGACTATTATTACACTGGGCAACAAATTTTCCAAAAATTCCTGCTTCCGAGATGAATATAGTCAATTCCTAAAGAATTCAATGTGCTGAACACGAATATGACAAAGAAATAGCTAAATTGGCTACGGTTTTTTGTAATGCGCACGCATTGTTTAGAAAAGTGTATATATGTACATATATTATAATACATGTTAGGAATACCTTAATCTGCTTCGGACTTTCGATTTCTTTTGGCCTGTCGCTTGTAATGGACATGGGGAGCATCTCGGATGAGCGTCCAACAGTAGTCAGCCAACATTGCAGTGGACCGATTCCCCTCTTACCCTTTTTCCATGTTGGCAATGTCCTGATGAATTCGTGCTTATCTGAACCTGCCCGCAGTTATCAAGGAAAGAATTCAAGCGGGAGTCCAGAAAGTAGATCTTTAAGGACATATGCAGCCGAAAACCAAAAATAAAGCCAACATATCCTCAACCAGATCCTTGTAGTTTTCGGCCTTGTCATTCCCTAGGAAGTTTGTTGATACCTGATAAAACGCATCCCAAACCTGTTTTTCTTTACTTCGAAGAAGTTTCTTAAACTTGGGGTCTCTGAAAAGCTCTTTAATCTGAGGCCCCACAGAAACGCCTTCTTTAATTTTTGATACACTGAGTCGAGGGAATTTTTCATGCTGGTACTTAAATGCTGGTCCATTCTTATTCATGGCTTTTACCAAGTTTTTGACAAGTCCAAGCCTGATGTGCAAAGGAGAATGATGAATTTATTCGGTTCTGCCAGAGGTGGGTTCTCTACATTCATTTCTCCAGGCTTAAAAGATGCTCTTTGAGGCCAATCTCTCTTGATGTAGTGCAAAGCGATTGCTCTGCTGTCCCATAGACAAAGAAAACAGCAGTACTTTGTATATCCTAGCTACAAACCCATCAACAGAGACACTACCTTCAGGTCAGCACAGATCTGCCAGCCATACTTACTGTAGTTAATCATCTCCAAAAGATGTTTTAGATTGTGGTAAGTTTCCTTCATGTAGACAGCATGTGCGACAGGTATGGATGGAAGCTCGTTCCCGTTATTCAGCAAAACCACCATGAGATTCAGTTTTGAAGCATCAATAAACAGCCGCCATTCATTGTGCTCATGTGCAATGCAGAGTTCTTTTAGTAGGCCATCGATGTCGCAGCAGAACACAAGACTTTCTTCTTTTTTTAAAGAAAAATTCAAAGAGCAGATGACGTGTGCGAAATGAAGTCACTCGGGCATTTTCTTCGAGAAGATTCCATTGTTGAGGTCTTGAGGCCAATATATCCGCTTTGCTTTTGGACAGATCCAAATCGTGAACAAGATCATTCAGTTCAACCGAAGTAAATAATAATTAAATAATATGATAAATACGTATAATAAAATATATAATATAATACATATATTGTATTATATTAGAGCACTTTTATAACACAAATAACGTAAATATATCTGCAACGAGAGCCAATCAGCTTTTTTCAATATGATATTCGTTTTCAGCACGTTAAATTCATTCAGGATTGGGTACTTTCACCTAAGAAGCAATTTCTTTGTTGCCCAGTGTTAAGGTTGGAAGACCACAAGCAGAATTTCATTTATCACGTTAAGCGGCATGTCAGTCACCGGTGACTGACACTGAAGTTTCCGTTCGAACCGCGTCAGTCACCCCTTCTCTACTATAGTTAAGGAATAGCAGAAAAGGGGTAATCTAATTAGATAGATGGTTCGAATCTCAGACGTGAGTCGTAGCGCTTAAAGTGTTATCAAATGGGTCTATTGTGGTACCCCCGGTTGGGTTGGGAAACGTCACTTTTTCCGCACGTTAACAACGGGAAAAGTGACGTCTCCCAACCCAACCGGGGGTACCAGAATAGACCCCCAAGTCATTGCGTTTCTGAATTATCGCGTTCACATGCATTCGAATATACAGACCGACAAACAATCAACCCTTTGATGGATGTGGTCAAAAAATTGCTATAGGTTTGCAATTTTGATCATGAAACTGTATACCAAATTATATCCAACTAGCTCTTTCTTTTCTTTCTTGAGTTACCGTCTCCACATGTGCACGGACAAACAGAATTCCCGTCGATGTATTTCATCCAAAATTTGATTGAAATCTACAATTTTGGTGAAATTGTATATACATACCAAATTCCAACCTTCTAGCTAATTGTGTTTTTGAATTATCGTGTTAACAACCACACGGCCATAACTCCAAAAATTTATTTTTGTGATTCAGGTACTTCTGAAACGTTGAGACTCATCAAAGGGGTCTATTCTGGTACCCCCGGTTGGGTTGGGAGACGTCACTTTTCCCGCTCTTAACCTGCGGAAAAAGTGACGTCTCCCAACCCAACCGGGGGTACCAGAATAGACCCGAAAATCTCAGGGTAGAATTGTTTGGTGATTACAGTATTTTCTCTCTGGCATACTTCAGATACGAGAAAGTAAAAAGATCCACGATTTCAAATACAAGAAATTACATGATGTTTTAATTAAAATTTGACCACACACTGGCATTCATCAAAGGGAACAAGAAAACCTCAATATTACCAAGACAGATAAATTGCCTTTTTCTGCACATAAATTTGAGGACTGCACAGGGTAGATGCAAAAGCATGTACAGGAATTAAGCAACCTACATCAGCGTCACTGCGTAGGCGCACCAAGTATACTGGCACAAATCCCGGTTTAGTTTAGTTAGCTTAACGGCCCATTTTCAAGCTGCACGAGGTCTATTTTAGGACGGACCTCGTACTTTTGAAGCGTAGTCAAACGACGAGAACGATATTTGAGCCAGCGCCCCCCCCCCGCCCCACGGAACAACAGGGGTACAAGTTACGGGCAAGAATGTAGAATGACATTTAACGATTTTATAACTAAAAGTTAAAATCCTGGCACACGACGCGTAAAAGACGAATTTCCGGTACGCTTAAGATAGTTGCGATAGCGATAGTATTGAACTGTTTAAAATCACTTAATTTCAT
The DNA here is from genome assembly GCA_013235015.1 of Araneus ventricosus. NCBI lineage: Eukaryota > Metazoa > Arthropoda > Arachnida > Araneae > Araneidae > Araneus > Araneus ventricosus. The sequence goes on from BGPR01000278.1 coordinate 221,438, forward strand.
AATTAATTTCACAATTAAATAAATGGATGAGTCCTTTTTTTTTACATTTAACTTGACTTGTTTCATGTTTTAACCCCTTAACCGTCGCGACCGTCAAATTGACGTGTATCGTATTATCGCATTTTTAGGCTTATAAACTAAAATTTAATCATTAATTAGCTTTATAATTTGTCACAAAAATTACGTAGAATCCGTTACGCATCTCAAGTATTCCATGCCTTTTTAGATGAATAAAAACGACAGCCCCTTTCCAAAACAGGAGGAGTCGTCTTATTAGATAACAAAGGAAATGCGATTCTTAAGGGGATAAAGATGGAATTTTGGAATCGCTCACTGCCTGATGTGCTAGATTTCTGTAATTTTGTAAATATGAAGACAATACACTATTTTAATATTTTCAGAACTTAATAATCAGTTAATCAATTAATTTAATAACATGTTGATTCCGCGGTACCCCTGGTAGTGATGTTGCGAAAAAATTAATTTCAAAATAGCATGATATGTATAATAAGGAATTACAAATTTAAGTCTAAAAAAGTAGAAATTAATTAAAATAAGAAAATCTGTTTTTTAGTAGAATAATAAAAGTGTTTTTTAAAACTGTTTCGATAAATTTATTTTCTAACTTATTTTTTACCACAAAATAAAACAATAATATTGTATCAGAAATCATCCATATTTTACTTGCCTTACTTCTCTCTTTGTTTGCCTGAGGAAAATCAGTTAGTTTGATTAAATTTCGTAATCGTTTAATTATTCATTTACGAAAACTCTTTGGATTTAACCCCTTTTTGGTCGGCGTCGCATGTCATACGTTCGACTTTTTTTTGCCCTTACGGTCGGTGTCACATGTCATGCGACGAAGAGAAGAATTGCATTTTAGAAAGTGAATTCGTCGCTATATACGCGTCTCGTTACATTCCGCGATTTCGACAATGTAAGCAATAAAATAATTTTCAATAAATGATTTCAATGTGGGTTTTACTCTCTGATGGTCAAGAAAGATTGTAAAGCTGTTTTCATGGTAAGATTGTGAAACCATTTTAAAAAACTTTTTTCACATATTACTAATATAATAGCCCAGATCCTCCGGTAACGCTGTGACGTCACCAACAATAAAACTCGCGCCATAGCACTGCGAGACGTTAAACAACATTATTTCATTGTTAGAGAACCTACATTTCAGTCATTTTAAATTTAAAAGAGTAATTGTCTTTCTAATTTCCAATTGAATAGCTCTAAAATAGTGAAATAAAATTTTCTATCGATTGATATAAAATTTATCTCGCTATGATCAATAGTTCCCGAGAAATTTTAAATTATATTAATCATATATTTCAAATTAATTTCCGTTTTTAATAGAAAGTACTAAATTACGTCAGTGGTATATCATGCGCGTGATATAGTTTGGACGCCACGATGCGTCTGATTATTAATTGCAATCGTGATGATATAATTTGATAATATTGTTTGGCAACGTTAAAATTTATACAAAGACATCTGAAGTACAAGGAAAATTGTTAAACACCGAAAAATACTTCACACGGAATGTTGTTTGCCAAGAGGTTTTTTGAATAAAGAAATATGTAAATAATATGTAGATAAAAAAATCTTTCCTGTCATAATACATATGTTTATTTTATTTGTTTTTCAATCAATGTTAAACATTTCTCTCGCATATATATCTATTTAAACACGTCAGATTTTACGGGAAATCTCTCGAATAAAGAGACAATTTGCACCCGTCAAACCATGGCGGGTGATTTTCTAGTCATTATTAATTCTTTTCATGCAGGATATTTATCTTAAATACCTCAAAGCAATAGATTTGAAAAATCTATTATCAGAGTATTTTGTTTTATTTAAAACTTGGGTGCATTGCAGGGAAAACTGCAGATCAGTGAACGGGATATCGCATGTACGACTGTTTACTGACAGAAATATTTTGCATTTTCGAATTCAGGATAGAACATATATTAGTTTTCAGCAATAAAAAAAATGCCTTTTTTGAGTTCAAATTCGGAAAAAAAAAAAAAAACCCGACCAAGAAGGGGTTAACGTAGAACAGACCAGAATATACAACAGACCTTCCTTGGTCTCGGCCCTCCAGTCACGAGGCTATTGCGGCTTTGGTTTCTAAATAGAAATTAATGAAAAATCTGTTAAATATGTGAAATGGGGAAAAAAAAAGGACGGGAGGCTGTCTTTTCAAACAGCCGCTGTTGTTAAAGGCGTAGGACTACTTTACTCGCGCGACTCTTTTCCGATTTTCAAAATTTTTTTGTAACTTCTGTTGCTATCCTTTATCTCTAAATAAGACATTAGTTATGCTTTTAACATATGTAGTTACCGAGGTATAGAGGGTCTCCCATACAACGTTTTTTGTGGCGTTTTGGCGTGTGAATCAAATTCCTTCCCGAAACCCCAATGGGAGGAACGCAGTTTAAAAAAAAAAAAAAAAACGGAAGGCAAAGGTAGATTCCTTAGTCCGGAGATATAAGGAAAAGAACATTTCGCCCATTATTTTCATAAGAATGAAAGAGGGTGGAGGAGACTGCAAATAACGAGAGCTTTCCAACAAGGGGTAGCATGCATAAGTTGAAAGGTACTTTAAGTTGGGGGGAGGGGAGGGAAAATCACTTTTCAGCTCATAATTTCTACGCAATTGCAGCTATAAAAAATTTTTAATACAAAAATTATTCGTTATGATAAGGCGATAATTCGCCTAATTTGAATTTTCTTTCTATATTCAATTGCAAAAGAATAAAGGGGAAATGAAAATTTCCACCCCCTTTGAGCTGGATAGGACATCTACGAACTCGGCCGAGATTTTCGCTATCCTTACAACATATCCCACGCCAGTTAAACTCAAATTAAAATTACTCTAGTTATCGTATTCACAAAATAACATGGGCAAAGCGTTATACATATGTTATGTATACCTATCTATATATACAGTACACTCCCGATTATCCGGGTTAATCACCGGGAGGGCTCGCACGGACAATAGAAAAACACGGATAATCCGAAAACTCCTTTTTATTAAAGAAAAACTCAACATCAGTACAAAAATATAAAAATTACTTACATTTGCATGCTGTATAACATCAAACTAGGAATCTTCCTTTTAACATTTACTGCTTTAAAAAATCTGTAATGCGTTTTTGTTCATCTCTTGACGTATATCTACACATATTTTACGAACCGCAGTAATGTCAGCGTAATCGAATCCTCTTTGTCCCATATAATCTAACAAAGTTTCCACAGATTGTAGAGCAGCAGAATGAGAAACTGTATTTCCCTCATTTAGTACATCTTCTGCATCAGTACGAGCTGATTCTCCATTATCAAGTTTTTGAAGGAGTTATAATTTTTGTTTAACATTTAAAACGTTTCGTTTTCGTTTCACACCACTCATTTTTACCAGTAAAAAATTTCACGCTACTAACTGACGATAAACAGGACGCAAAAACTAAAGGAACACGTGCGAAAGTGAAAGAAGACGAAGAAGTTAAAGAATGACGTGTCAGGAAGAAGCGAGTTCGTCGGAGAATGGGCTAGCAGGAAGTGGATGATTCATTTCTCGGAAAATTAGGGGTTGAAACGGTAGAGATTGCACGCGGAGGAAGAAAAAAAATCTATTCGTTATTTTCCGCCGTCACGGTTCACTAGTTTCTCGGGATGAATCTGTCGATCGAACATCAACATCGATTTTACGTGCATGATAAGCGTGAAAATGTTTCTCTTTAAATTTCTTTGTGAGTCCGGAATGAGCACTTATAATTCGCGCACGGATAATGGAGAGTATAGTGTATATGACAATACAAACAAGAAACAAAAGGACATAATTTTTTGTATTTTCGAATTTTTTTTTTTTGCTGTTGTTGTTTTATATATTATATATAAACTTTTGAACGAAGGGTGGTTTTGGGTTCTAGGGGTCATGATCGGTGAAGACCTGCAGAAATTTACCGGAAGTCGTGTCATGAGAACCATTGCAAATAGGTAGACTTCCTATAAGAAATCTACCTAAAATTGGGGGGGGGGGGCTTTAATTCTATTTCCAACTTAAGTTTTATTCCTAAATTCATCCTATACCGTTATTCACATAAATTTTATTAAGTAGTTGAGTGAAATATAAAAATTGTTAGAATGTTAAGTTTAGGTGAAAATTATGTAGAGTTTTGTAGTCATTCCACTCGTATTTGTAGCGTTGATGCGGTCGTAAACACTTTTTGGCTCGTTATTTCATTGTGTTTTTATTAAATTATCGGAAGTATTGTAGTGTCCTTTTTGATTCTTATTGTCAGGTGAGTCAAGTTAAAGTGTTTTGACTTCCCTGAGTCACACATTTCCGGCTTTCAATGACCTCAGCCCCCCCCCCCCCCCTTCCAGACCCAAAATCTGGATTCGCCACTGGCTACAATACAATATTTTAATGCTGGTGACAATATAATATTTAATACTGATTGACAGCCTGTCAATTCGTGCTCATGAAGAGCAATAACTTAAAGAAACAAAATCTAGCATGTCCAAATTGCAGATTTGAGTCAAATTTTGGACCCGATGCTTTAAAGTCAAGACGTCCAAACTGCAAGCATGCTTTTTGTTCAACTATACTACAAAGCACAATATGTGCCAGATTGTGTAAATGTACGAGGAGAGAAATAGAAGAGAGAACACCCCAGTTGATTTTACCTTAGCTTTGCTGCAAACTGTGGCATGCTAGATTAATGTCACACAAAATGTACTTTGTGCCGGACTGAAAGATTAAACAAGAATTTAATTTAAGTAATTAAAGATAGTTCATGTTAACTTGCTTCAGTTCTATTGCTTAGATCAAGGAATTGACCCTTTACAGGTCTGTTATGCCATTTGGCGTTATCAGAGTAACATGCTTTTCTAAATTTTTCCCATTTTTAATTTGGGATGGAGAGGGTTTGATGGTGTTTAGATGATTTAGATACAAATGAATAATTTTAATTAATTAATAAAATGATAAATCTGTAATAAATGAAAAATTAGAAATATGAAGAATATATTCCCAATTTTTAATTTTTTTTATTAAGAAATAATTATATGAACCAGAAAGGGTTAATAGCCACCAACACGAGCACTGGTTGCTAATGGGCAGGAGTACCACTTGTAGGAATGTGTATCCTCACTTCGAGCTTGTGCCACTATCCCAGATAGCAAAGAAAGCTTGTCTAAAAGGTTTTGGAAACCTTGTCGTCGGCAAGGGTAAAGGCTTGTCACAAAGGTTTCCATGACAAGGGTTCAACCTTTTCGGCAAGGTAGCGGAAAGGTTAGCTAGTCAACAAGAAACAAGGTTGTCTGTAAGGTTTTCAGTAAGATTTCCCCAAGCTTTTATTACAAGCTTGTTTCAAGCCTTTCAAAAGGTTGTTTTAGACCTTTTCCTAAGCTTGTCTTTTACCTTTTTTCACGCT
>BGPR01000278.1:236713-265173 GCA_013235015.1 Araneus ventricosus
TTTAACTTATTTTCATTGTTTTAATTAAAGTTAATATATATATTTTCTAATCCAGAACACGAAGAGGAGGCATGAGTTTTTTTTTAAATTTCTTCTTTTGTAAAATAATGATTAAACATGCCTAAATGATGAACAATAATCTGAAATGCAATGCAAGTTCAGAAAAAGTTGAAATATGTTTTATGCTTGTAATTCTTGATGATTTTTTTATAGATAAGCTTGCAAATGTTATTCCAAAAAGGGAAAATTTGTTTATACTGTTTAATCAAAAATTATAATTTCAGAATAAAATTATTACTATGCTGGACAGTATGAGCGTAGTGTGTCGGGAGTTTAAAATCCTGACCTAGGGCCACCCTATGTACAAAAGTCATTCAATTATGCTCAGCTCTTGGTTTATTTTATTACACTCTCTTATATTGAATGTTTTTAAACTATACACAACAAATCACTCTGGTTTCTAGTCAATGTTTGTTGGAAATGTTATGCAGTTGCAATGTTTTGTAATTTATTTACCAGTTTTGGCCATGCAGGTGGCCAAAAGTGGAACACTACATGTTCCAGTTTTGGTCACATAACTTCATTATTGTGTTTTTAGGCATTACATAAATTTAAGAATATGTGGATGAAATAAAATCAACTAATTTAGCTTTGTTTCTAAGATAAAAGCATCTGATTTAGTTTTGTTTCTAAAATGAAAAGTAACTGATTTAGTTTTGTTTGTTTTCATGTTACATAGTAATGACTCCAATTAAAAATAAGAAGGCAGGTAGCATTTCCATACAAAAAATTTGCTACTCACCATCTAAAGTTGGTAATGCAGTTAAGGCCATTCAAAATGGAATGTTAGAAACATCTCCATTTTGAATGTTTACCTCACATTTATGTTAGAAAATTTCAACTTGAGGAACCTGAATCGAGTGATGAGGAATATTCTTTTGCATGGATTGCTCCAATTTTAAAAATGATTCTGATGAATTTGATTAATGTTGCAATTAAATATTATAAAAATGCATATTTGTGGATATTGTTGAGTATAATAATGCTAATTCTTGATTTGTAAGATTTTTAACAAAATCTGCGCTTTTGCAATGTAAGTTTATTCCTCTCCCCATTTTTTTGTTTCATATTTGATAAAAAAATTATGTGAGTATATATAGTTTGTATTTTATCAACCAAATTAAATTATTGTTTTCTGCATTCCTGTTCCTTTGTTTAAAAACTGAAATCTGCAGCTAAAATCATCTTAGGAAAATTTTATTACATATCTTTATAAATTCATCAAAAAAATCACATTTAAAATAACAGAAAATAATGTACTAAAATATATATTGCATAAAAATGATTTATTTTTACTTAAAACTCATTAAAATGTCAGTTAAAAATATAATATTAGTGTGGCCAAAACTGGTGCATAGAGGTGGCCAAAACTGGTGCAAATGGGGTTAATTTATTTCAAAATTCATAACTCTAAATCTAAAATATTCTTCAAAAACTAGCAGAAAGCCAATGTAATTTGCTAAAGAATAGTATCAGTATTATTTAATATGCTTCAAACAGTACTTTCACTGTGAAATTCCCATATGATTTTAGAACAGTTTAGTTCATACGAAAAATACCAAAATAAAATTTTTAAAAAATATTGGGATAATGCATAACATGTATCGAACTAAAACCAGTAGGAACGATATGGAAGTATATCATCTCTAAGGAGCCATTTCGAAATAATATAATCGCAAACATAGAACGAACTATCAACTTGTTTTGTCTAAAGTATAAAAGAAACACGTAAATTTAAAGAGTAATTACTTCCGTAAATATTGTATATTATTATAGGGATAACAATCATATTACTTAAGCAAAATAAAGAGGAAATTGAAAATAAATATCTACTGATTTTTTTTGTTGAAGTTTTATAAAAATCTCTTACCTCCAAACGCACGTGTAAACAAATGGAGTCGCAGTCGATAGACGAGTATGCTGGAGTCACAGAGGGCGCATGCGTGTAGTCTACGTCATCAAGCGTCTTGCCTTTCAAACCTTGTCGCACAGAGAAAAAGAATCAGAGGTCTCACTCCGTAATTTCTTCAGCGCCCCCACTCGCGAAGTCGTGAACTACAAAGCGAAACCATAACAGAAACTGAACGCCATATTGCCCTTGGACGTTGTTCGTGGCTGACTTCGTTGTTCTATGCCATAGAGACAAGCTTATTTATTAATTTTTCTTGGATTTATTTAGCTTAGAATTATTATTGTGCTTAAATTTGTGTGGAATTTGTATTTTCTGTGTGCATTTCTCTGTGGATTCCCGCGTTTTCAAAAGGAAAATTCCGAAGTCGGCACCATGTTGTGTACCTTTGCATACGATGATCCTCTTCATAAGAACAGGTAGGTTTAATAAGTGTTTTTAATTTTTATGAAAGACAATTTGCATGAATTAATAGATAGGAAACATTTATTTTCGCTTTAATAAATAAAGTAATGAAGTTTTGTTTATTTTCGTGCAATTACAGTAGACTTTTAAACTGTTTATCTGTATGGAATAATGCTGAGTGTCCATGTAATATACCTTGTCAATTTTTGTATTTTTTTATATTTATTGCTGAATAATATGACGTGGAATTAAAAATAACCCCGAAAGATATCGATCCTTTGCCTATTACTCTCCAAATATTTATTGTTAACTGTTATAATAATTTCCAAGCTACAATTATTTTATCATTAAAATTAACTATATTGAGATTTTATGTCAATAGAAATACAGCTGTATATTAAAAATTATGTATGTAATAATATATGTATGACTATATTGCAGATATTAGGATAAAGTTTTCTAACATTTTTAGATTATTTTGATTTATTTTTCTGAAATAAAAGCAACTAATTTAGTTTTATTTCTAAAATAAAAGCAAACTGATTTAATTTTGTTTCTAAAATAATAATAACTGACTTAGTTTTGTTTCGCTTTGCATAGTAATGGCTCCAATCAAAAATAAGATGGCAGGTAGCATTTCCATAAAAAGATTTTGCTACTCACCATATAAAGTTGCTAATGCAATTCAAAATGGAATGTCAAAAACATCTCCATTTTGAATGTTTACCTCACATTTATGTTAGAAAATTTCAACTTGAGGAACCTGACTCAAGTGCTGAGGAATATTCTTTCGTGTGCATTGATTGCTCTAATTTTAAAAAATGAATTTGATTAATGTTGAAGTTAAAAATCATAAAAAAATATATATGTGGATATTGTTAGTGAGTATAATAAGGCAAATTCTTGATTTATAAGGTTTAAAAAAAACTATGCTTTAAGTACTTGCAATGTAAGTTTATTCCTATCCCCATTTTTTTGTTTCATATTTTATCAAAAAAGTTATGTGAGTATATACAGTTTGTATTTTATCAACCAAATTAAATTATTGTTTACTGCATTCCTGTTTCTTATTTAAAAATTGAAATCTATAGCGAAAATCAGCTTGGGTAAATTTTATTACATATCTTTATAAATTCATAAAAAAATCACATTTAAAATAAGAGAAAATAATGAACTAAAATACATATTGCATAAAATTGATTTATTTTGGCTGAAAATTCATTAAAATGTCTGTTAAAAATATAATATTAGTGTGGCCAAAACTGCTGCAAATTGGGTTAATTTATTTAAAAATTCATAACTCAAAATCTAAAATATTCTTCAGAAAAATTTTATAACTCACAGAAAGCCAATAAAATTTGCTAAAGGATAGTATAAGTATGATTTAACATGCTTTAAACAGTCATCCACTGTGAAATTTCAATTTCAAATTTTCTCTTAATCTGACCAAAACTGGAGCTTCTACCTATGAAATTTTACAGTATGAAAATTATTATTTGTGCTTACAAATGCAAAGTAATTTTTAGATGTGTATTCTATGTTAAAAATGGGCTATTGTGAGATGCAGTTGAATAAGGAACTGATTAAGAATCTGTAGTCTGGTTAAGGCTATATTGCATTTGTTCTTGTTTTTATTAATATTTTTTAAATGTGAATAATATTTAGAATTTTCCAAATAAAAATTAAACTATTCATTCTCATTTCTATTATTTAAATACAGGAAGTTTATCTACTAAACATATTATGTAAAACTATTTTATTAAGGATATCAAAATATTTTGATCTGTTTTAATTAACACATCTTAACATAAGAAAGTTACTTGTAAATGACTTTCTTAGAATTCTAATTACTAATTATTGATCAGAAACCCTCTCAGTTGAATATTTATTTACTAATATTTATGCATGACAATGAGGTAGTGCCTTTTATAAAAAGAATTTATTTTTATAGTTTATTTTATATAAATGGGAATGTACTAGAAATTTGCTTGTTCTTTCAGGAACTCGGTCATTGTTGAAGCTGGACTGTCTACAGGATGGCTGCAGAAGAATGATTTAATTCCTAGATTCCATCCATGGATAATCTTCTTCAACAAAATATATTATGAATTTACAATAAAAAATTTGATAAGATGAATTATTTAACCATTTATCCTCAGCAGTTTAAAACTGATCAAATGATTGTTTACATTAGGTAAATTCATTGCATGGTGCTGTTCAGCAAATAAAATATGGATAACTTTACACACTAAGTACCCTGAATATCATCCAAATAAAACGCTTGATCTTATATTTGAGTTTATTTTGCTGTAAAAAGTTTATCTCTTGAATGTATAAATTGTGAAAAGTAACTGATACATAAAGCTGATAAATTAGATAAACATACCATTTTTTCATATATTTTAAAGAATATGATATTATTAAAATGGCCGAGACTTATTTGTTACAATATTTCATCAATTTGCATGGATGTTTTTGTTTGATTTTAACTTATTTGTTTAACTTATTTTCATTGTTTTAATTAAAGTTAATATATATATTTTCTAATCCAGAACACGAAGAGGAGGCATGAGTTTTTTTTTAAATTTCTTCTTTTGTAAAATAATGATTAAACATGCCTAAATGATGAACAATAATCTGAAATGCAATGCAAGTTCAGAAAAAGTTGAAATATGTTTTATGCTTGTAATTCTTGATGATTTTTTTATAGATAAGCTTGCAAATGTTATTCCAAAAAGGGAAAATTTGTTTATACTGTTTAATCAAAAATTATAATTTCAGAATAAAATTATTACTATGCTGGACAGTATGAGCGTAGTGTGTCGGGAGTTTAAAATCCTGAACTAGGGCCACCCTATGTACAAAAGTCATTCAATTATGCTCAGCTCTTGGTTTATTTTATTACACTCTCTTATATTGAATGTTTTTAAACTATACACAACAAATCACTCTGGTTTCTAGTCAATGTTTGTTGGAAATGTTATGCAGTTGCAATGTTTTGTAATTTATTATGTTGGTTCAATAAAGAAATTTTACATTATTTTGAATATTAAACATTTATTATAACAACTTAGCAAGACAATTTGTTGTTAGGGTTGGAAAAATTCAGAAAAATAAACTTCAAAAATGAATTTTATTGTATGGAAATTGCATTTTAATTTTTGTATCTGGAATAATAATGAATGTTATTAAAAATTAATGTATTGGTGAAGTTTTAATATATTTAAAAAAAATAGTATAATATTAACATAATTTTTAAAAATGAATTTCTTACAGAGTTAAAAAAAATCACAAATAAATTTTCTTTATGGAAATTGCATTGTAGCAATTTTTGTATCTTGGAGAGAATTAATTGAAATTTATTGTTGAAGTTTTAAAATATTCTGAAAGAGATATATAGTATTTACTTGAGCCACAAAAATTAATTTCTTGCAAAGTTAAAAAAAAAAAAAAATCGCAAATGAATTTTCTTTATGGAAATTACATTCTATCTTGAATAAGTATGAATATTTATTTCTTAAAAAATAATTTATTTTTGAAGTGTAAATATATTCTGAAAAAGATAGTATATTAACTTTATCGACAAAAATTAATTTCGTGCAGATTTTTCAAAAAAATATATGATCTAATATAAAAATTATGATAAAGAATAAATGAAGTTTAATAATTTGAAAAATACTTTATACTTCTTAAATTATACATCCATATGTTTTAAATTATTTGTACTCTACAAGAGACGAATAAATTTTTTAATGTATATTTATTTTTAATTTCTGTATTAAAGAATAGGTGAATTTAGTGAAAAAAAACATTATTTTAAAATTTTACAATTTAGGCTGTCAAATTAACAATGTATCAAAAGAAATTATATATTCTTAAATTTAATAATCGTCGAAAAACGAGTTAGAAATACAATAAATACTTTAATAATTGTTCACATCGTTGTCATGACGATAAGTATTGGTTTCGTTTCCAGTTGCGTCGCAGTGACGTCACGCTGACGTATTCTGGTTAGTTCCGTAGTCTGCGATAGAGGGCGTACTGTCTATGTGACGTTCAATGTTAAAAAAGTTGCCATTAGGGTCTATGGGAGTGAGACCTTTGATTCTTCTTCTCTGTGCCTTGTCGGACAGGTGGTTCATGAAAAGCTTTCCTACGTCAATCTTGCGGGATGGTTTCCGGACCGGTTTCCTCGGAAATGCTTTCGCGGACTTGTCGTTCAAACCTTGTCGGTGAGGTAATTCATAAAAAGCTTTCCTATGTAAACCTTGCGGCAAGGGTTTCCGAAACGGTTGGTGCGGAAATGCTTCCGCGGAAAGCCTGTGGAAAGTGAAATGGCAACCTTTCCGCAACCTTCCTTGCTATCTGGGATTTAGACAGATAACTAATTTGTGCTTTCAAATTTCGAATAACAGTTATTAAAAACACTTTTATTACCGTACTAAAAAAGTAGATATATTTTAATCATTTTCCACTTTTTATTTTATAATTCATTATAATTATAATACTAAATTTCGAAACCCAATTTTTTTCTCAAATCATTACCAGGTGGCGCCACAAGTATGGCATCAAAATTAAATTCATTGATTAACTGATAATTAAGTCAAGATAAATCACTGTCATTGAGAATACACAAGTGCACAAAATTTTAAAATTCCAGCACATCAGGTAGTGAATGAAAAATCGATCCAAAAATTCCATCCCGACACAGATGAAACAAGTCAAACTTATATACTGTCTGTCCGCCACGAGGACTGCGCCCGCCAAAATGTCTAGTTTACGGCGGTCGCTATAGAAACAAGTCATCGTAGGAAGAATCCATTTCTAGTAGGTAGAAGTTCATTCAAATGTGCTATATTGGCGCATTTAGCGCCAAATGGGCTATGTATGGCAACCGAGAAGACGAATGATCAACTACTCTTTTTACCACCGCAAACTGGCGCCAAGAATAAAATAAAACTCAGACTTCCGTCGGATTCCTCCTATTCGAAATGGATCTTCCCTAGAATAACCAGTTGCTACAGCGACCACCGTAAACTAGACATTTTGGCGGCCACAGTTCTCGTGACAGACAGTAAAAGTGTACAACAAACAAAAAGTGAATTCTTTATTACTGTATAAACTATTAGAAATCTTTGATCCTCTTTTGTACATGGTCAAAAATTTCTCACTTCAAAAAGTTCACACTAAGATAGGGTTGCCATAATTGTCAAGCATTGATAGGGGGCGTTTAAGGTGCTAAATAAATAAAAGATTGAAAAAAGTGGGTAGGTAATGATTTATTTTACTCTGATAAAAAAATCAATCAACTTCAAACAATCTAATAAAATGAACACGTAGAATACTGAAAAAGATGCAAGGCCAATCCTTTTTAGCCCAGTCACAATTTAAAGTTGATTTCACTTTCTTAATTTTCTCATTTTTTTTGTTCACGTAATTATAAAATAGAGCACAAGTCATTTTATAATTATAATGAAAAATCAAAATTGCTTCACTGACAACCTGTTTCTTTTGTCCGACCATGAAACTGACATCGGGAAAAATATTCTCTCCAAATTGGCATTGTGGGCTGGAATAAAAAATACGTATTCAGATAGCTTTATCAGACATGACTTCTGATCAATGTACTTTGTATCTGCAAAAAACTTCAGCCATTTCTCTTCCATGCCCAATTTCATAGTAGTTGCTTCGTAGGTTTTGGTTGTTATTTTTCTCTAAATAATTTTTTAGGTATACAAATTGGTTGAATAGAATCTCACAGGGTTCTTACACAGGGTACTTATTTTTTAAATTAAAAATCAAGGAGTATTTAAGGAGTTTTCAAGGAATATTTTCAAAATTTTCAAGGAGTCAATATTTACGCATGAAAAAGGGTTACCTTTTTAAAGCACACAAAAATTATGTTAAGAGTATTTAAAACTTTGCTAATAACTCGAATAAATGTGGTTATATTTATTTCTTTTGTAAGTTTTTACTAAGCTGATTTATCTAAGAACGCCATTTAAATCCATTTATATGAAAGTAGAGTGGTGCTGCTTAGACACATAATTTTTATAAAATTATACAACTATCCCAAAAGTTCATTACATACCATGATTTACTATGTTTTAAATAAACCAGCAGGAGTAGTCTCCCCTAAACTTTCTCGTATACTTCCTCAAAAAAGGTGCTATTTCCCCTTCCCTCATGTGGATAAAATTTAGAACCTACTGTAACCCAGAATCCAATGACTATCACAAGGTTTTCGATGTAGATTATAGTGATTAATAAAAAACTATTCCCATTAATTTTTTTTAGAATTTAAATTCTTAAACTTCCATGCCTCACTGTGCACCTTATGTAGTGCAGTGATCCAGTACTTAAAATATAGAGGTGCAAAGAGAGAGACATGGATTTAGATATTAGAAACTGTTTTTTGGCATCTTCATTGCTTATAAAATAGAAATGAAGAAAATAAAATCCACAAAATTTCTTGATTATTTAAACTAATTTAGCTAAAATTGATTAATACTGTCTATTAACTCCACCATCACAATATATGTCCTTTACACCAAACCAAACGTTACAATTTAAAGATAAACAGTTAATTTTTCGAAATAATCCAAGAGAAATAACATTCTCAATTTGCACCATTCTATTGTTTTGATTATTACTGACTGGCACTTAAAACCAATTATTAAATTTTGGATAGGAGATGAACATCAAATCGTAGAAAGAGCAACGCAAATTTTAATACGGCGGTGGGGGTAATTGATACAGTGGTGATTTAGAATCCTTTCTATCGGTAAAACTTAGTACACATTTAATAAAAGAAATGTTAAAAATTGAAAATCAAGGAGTTTATAAGGAGTAAAACCCAAATTCAAGGGGTTTCCATATGCTTGAAATTGAAAATCGTTTTCAAGGAGCGTACGAACCCTGATCTCAGTGTGGCCAATACCGAGAAAACGGGACAAATAATAATATGGGGCCGAGTAGGGAAATACGGTGACGGTCCTGTATATACAGGACGCATGGCAAAGCTACACTAAGACAAACGGAATAAAATACAAGAGGCATGGCTTAAAAATATTTATTAGATGATGTTTATGATGACAATATATGAGCAAAAACAGTAGGAATTATTATTGTTGCCGGAACATTAATGGCCATATTTACAGTATTCACTCAACAATACGTGGAATACAATGAAAATGATAATTTACCGAGGAAAGATTTATTTACACATACTATCACAACACTTTCATTGACAGAAAAAAAGAACACATAGATTTTGAAACTGTTACTAGCACATATCCTTTACCTATAAAAGTAAATAAACTTCCATAATTCAAATTAGTTTTTTTTAAAAAAAATGGTTTTCATAGCATTGCCAACTATAAATTAAAAAAAATATATATTTGAAAACTATTTAGTATTTCAAGTGCGCAAGGATATCACCAAGTATATATTTTTTTTAACCGTAATTTTATAAAAACTGCAACATAAATAGAGCATATCCTTGATTTGCATGATCTTATTTTATTTTATGAGTACGAGCATTCAAGCTTTGAGCTAACAACTTACTCTTCAAACTTCCACATCCTAACATTTGAACTTAAACAGGTTCTTTGCGCACTGCCTATAAATCTAGAAACTGGTTACCAAAGAGTAATATACAAGTTATGCACAAAATTATATATGTTATGATTAATTTCATTAATCGGTTATTATGAATAATAACTAGTTAAAGAGATGAATTATCACATCTGGTTATTATGAATAATGACCGTTAAAACTGATAAATGACTTATCACATTGGCTGGTTATTATTCATAATAACCTATTAATTACATTAACCAGTGGCAGCTCGACAGCTCAGAAACGAACAGTGCTGCAGAAGTTGAGGAAATTTTATGCTGATTATTTTGGGTATGTAATGTTGATATACTAAAAATTGATAGTTTTTGAGTTATAAGCAAAAAACTGGGAAATTTTTTTCTCTATGTTTTTTTGGCTATAACGAAAATTCCTACAAAAATTTTTGATGGTAAACCTCAGATTCGTAATCAGCACCCCCAAAAAACATAAAGGAGCAAAAAATTACAACTCCTACAGAATTTGATTTAAAAAATTACTTAACGACTGGACTGCGAAAAAAGGCCAAATGAGGAAGCCGTGCCAAGCGAGAGATGCTCCAGGGGCAGCTCTCGCGGTTCTAATTTCAATGGGAGAAAGGGTTGCTTTTTTCTTCCGACTGAGATCTCCGAGTTGCTCAATGTGCGAAATTTCGATCCTTAGGAGGGGCAAAACACTCTGCAGCTCTGGTCTGTCTCTCTCTTAATTCTTGATTTATTTTCCGTCTAACTTTTACGTTTTTTATTACTTTTTTGCCATTTTCGATTATCACTGACTCTTAAAATGGAAAAGTAAGCCAATTAGAATAAAAACGAAATTACAAGCTTTTAAAATAATTTCAAAGGAGGGGGGGACTGCAACTCTGCAGCCCTAATGGACGAACCACCACTGACATTAACTGTAACATATATACAGTTTTGAATTTGAATTTTTGCTAATGAGTAACTCATTCACTTAAAAACTTTTAAGTTGTTCAAATTTATTTATTATTATTAATTGCTTGAACATTTTGCTCATGTTGATTTTTATTTAGTTTTAATTTAAACAACATCATGGATTAAGCTCAATTTGAAAATTCAATTAAAATGATAACTAGGAAAGGGCTCAACATCACATAAATGAGGTTCCATTGCAACCCCAAAGAGAATTCTTTAAAATCTAAAAATGTGAATTACAAAGATTTCCAGCCAACAAAATTTGGTTCGAAACAGAGAGATGCAAGCAATGATACTATGTACTCTTCTGTTTCTTTAATTCATATTCATCTTCGCCATATTAGATCCACAAATCATATTGTGCATTTTTCAAATATAGGCACAAGTCCATTACAATAAAGATGCAGTAGGATTCCACTTTTAGAGAGTCAAAACTCTGGAATGACTTAGACACCTTAATAAACTACAGAAAATTTAACACAGTAACAAAACACATGACTATACAGAAAACAACAATAAACACTATATGGCCAAAGCTGCTTTTAGAAGTTTACAAAAATAAGTAGTAACCAAAACAAATTTTTTGCACATTATATGAGTAAGGGGCCGTTCAAATATTACGTAAACACCCAAGGGGGGGAGGGGGTTTGCGATTTGCTTATTTTTGCTGACAAGGGAGGAGGGGGAGTATGAGTGATGCTTATGTAAGACATTAAAATCACTTTATTTCCGAAAATCTCTTGTAACTTGCACATATAATTTAATTTAAAAAAATTAAATTTTGCTTTTTTAAAAAAAAGTTAAATTTGGCTTTAAAGAAAATTAAACTTGATTTTTGTAAGCTTAAACTTGAAATTGTAAGTAAATTAAACTTACATTTTTTTTCCATTTTAACCGAGTTAGAGTTTTCTATTTGAATTAAGTCCTAAAATTTTTAAAATTAGATTATTACTGTTATTCGTTTTGTAAAAAAAAAGAACGGGGGGGGGGGGGTGCAGTTTGCTTACATAATTATAAGAGGGGTTTACGGTTGCTTATTTTTGCTGACAAGGGGGGGAGGGGGAGTCAAAAAATACCAAAAACATGCTTACGTAATATTTGAACGGCCCCTAAACAAAATAAATCTTTCTATGTTTTATAAGAAGAAACAAGGGAAAAAAAACCCTTTTTGGTGTTAATTAACATTAAAATTGTAGAATAAAAACAAATATCTATTTGTTGATATCAAAATTTATTTTTCTGAACTGCTGTCAAAGAAACTATCAGGATTAAATTTATATATAAAAAAATGACAGCATTTATATAATAACAATTACAATTAGCAAAAGCAGCAGTAAAAATTTTATTTGGCTGTTACAAAAATGGCATCTTACTGCTATTAAAACAAAACAGAAACATGTTACTTTTTAAAATAATAAAAACAAATAGTACACAATAATATTCAACAACAACAACATAGTTTTTCACAAGGTAAAATTAACACTAACTAACAAAACAAAATCAGCCAATGTTTCTTCAGCATAAATAAATTTTTAAAACATATTAATGCCAGGTAATAAATTGACGTTTAGAACAATTACATTCTGTATGGAATCGAGCGAGGAATATAACAGCTGCAATTATTAATAATGAGAAAAGAAGGAGAAAAAATATCCTAAAATTTAATTATAAGTTTAGATCTTATACATGTAAATAGATGAAATTAGAAAAAGATAAAAAAACATATATAATATAGTAAAAATGTGTGTAAATTCTTGCATACACAACAATTAAACATATTTTTTAGTATTCTTAAAAATTCCATAAATCTTAAGAAAACTGAAGTTATTTTTATACACTAGAGCAGACATTAAATCATCATATATCATGACTTTCTGCCAAGAAAAAATAATTTGAAAGTTTATTTATTTATTTTTTAAATTCATACTCTTTCAAAAGTGAATGCATAACAAAAGTAAAAATCACTTTTCTTTCCAACACTTGGCACAGGTAAAAAAACAAACAAACAAACTAGAATAATATTTAGTAGGTAAGTAAAATTTATAGATTTTTAAATAAAAATCTATTATTTTATGAATTGATGCAACTTTAGTTTTAAGCTCTAACCCAATCTTACCCCAAATGTGCATTACTTTCTTTTCACAATATTTGTCCCTCCCTCCTATGCCTTCGAAAAAAAAAAAAAAAATAAGAAAGGACAAGTGTTTTGTAAAATGTCGAGATTCAAATCCATAACCTTTAAAAGTAAATGCAAAAAATAGTGTTTAACTAAAGATTCAAATTCCTTTCCAAAAGTTGCACACACACAAAAAATACTGATTTTCCAAATTCTGAAATTCAAAATCTACTGTTTAAATTAAATGCAAAAAATGGCAGTGAATTAAAGATTCAAAAAAGGTGCACAAAAAAAAAAAAAATACTGACATTTAAAATTCTGAGATTCAAAATCTACTGTTTAAATTAAATTAAAAAAATGGCATTGAATTAGAGATTCCTTTCAAAAAGGTGTGCGACAAAAATGACGATTCTGTTTCAGTAGGTATCCTGTGCCTCCAATACAAACAGAAAACTAATTAAGAACAATCAGACTTTGCAAAGTTGCGACGCTTGCGCCAGAAATCCTGGCCGTGGTGCCACTGACCAGCTATGAGACTTTGGACGATGGTTTTGGTCCTGTCTGGCCACAGAGGATGTTTCTGCAAACTAAAGGCATCTGCCAGTTCATGGGCCGCCTCGATGACAGTGATATTCTTCTCGGCAGCCATTTTGAGCGTTTGCTGGGTCAAATAATAAATCTAAACAAAATTAAAAAAGATTTGAAATTGCAAAAGTGATCAACATAAATGAAAACAAAGTAAAAACAAGCGATAATTAAGAATTTTCTTCATTTACGATCAATTCATCTCGCATTGTCGGTAATAAAAAAATTTGGATACACAAATGTCAGACATTTTTTTTTTACTCCATTATTTTCAACAGTTGAACAGGAATCTGAAAGCTTCTACTTCATCCTAGTAACTTCAGCAACTAACCAGACCAAACAAAAATTAAACTTTTAATTAATCTTAAAATTGTTCTATAAAACAGTAATGCCTATACCACATCACTAAACAAAAACACACATTTCTCAAACAAAACAGAGAAGAAGGTCATTATTAGAAATATGTTGCTAAATTAATCAGCTTAAGATGAGAGTGAACTTAAATGAACACACAGGTGGGCAAAGTCAAGCATATAATTCAGATGGTGGTGGGGACAACCCTTAGTCAAATACATTTAAACACCAATTGGCAAAGCATTTAAAAATCTCAAAAATGCAATTAAGTGTTGCATGTGATCCATTGTTTTACCAGAGGGAGTGATCAACCCTAGATTTTGCTACCTTTCATTTGTGCAGCTTGTTGCATTTTTAAGTTAGGCTGGTTACACACACAGCGAATTTTTATTGCGCGGAAAATTTATTGCGCCGCCGTTCCAACAGTAGTGCATTGATGTGAGTTAGAGCTTACACAGTGAGTGGAAAAATGAACGCGCGGACTATTTACTGCTTGCGGTAGATATGCTGTTGCGGACTGCCACTATCGTCTGCGGAAGTTTTTCCGTCGCCACCCAAATAGAGGCACACGTGGCCAAATGAGAGCTTACACACACAGCGGTATTTCTACCGCGTTGCTTTCTTCAGTGTGATTTTCATCTTTGTTTGTATAAGTTGCTTTGGAATCTATTGGGTTTTTTTCAATTGTGAAAATGTCCGACCTTATAGATAATGAATTTTTAATTGCATTAATCCAAAAAAGGCACGTTTTGTGGAATAAAACTCTCAACATTTTTAAGGACAGAAACACCTTGTTTCAGCCTGGAAATTCGTAGCGACTTTGTTGTATTGAAATAGAAAGAAATTATTTTGATAAGTTCATACTTTCTCACATATACGTACTAGAAAGTGTAAAAGTCGTAAAAAAAAAAAAAAAACGTTGAGATTCTTGAAGTGCCCCATTAGCACCAGAATATTAAAATATTTTACCTATATAAATATTTTAGTATATAATATAAATATTTTAATTATATATTTTTCCCTTATTTATACTACATAAAGAACACGCCAACATTATTCTGTTTAAGCAACATATCAGATGCGATGGACAACTTTCGTTTTACAGAGAATTATACATATATATAACCTTTTATTCAATATTGACTACGTAATCTAATAAATAATTAAATTTTATTTGGGAATATAAATAGTACATTATTGAAACTAGGTTGAATTATATTGTACAATATTGACTCGATATTGTGCAATATTGTACTCAATATTGAACAGTATGAAAAAAGCTCTTTTAAGTAGTAATTCGAAATTCTGAAGCAATTGAAGAATTTCGTATCATCCTTCCTCAACTCTTCAAACAACGTGTATAAGGCTCCAACCCCCTCTTTTTTTCATTAATTGGATGAACCCAAATAAGCCGATTTTTTCTTTTCTTCTTTATTCGACGACGGAATAACAATAAAGCTAGAATTTGCTCTCTGTTCATTACAAACAATACCAAGCAGTAAATAATTTAAGCAAAACTAAATTGATTTGATGATGAATCCACGCTGCCAATAGTCAAACAGTCAGCAGCTGATTTTTGGTGAACGGCGCGATAAATTTTCCGCGCGATCAGAAATCCGCTGTGTGTGTAACCAGCCTTATAGAGTTCACATGGACAGACACACTTTCTCAGTGGCATCGAGTTGGGGGGTAGTTGCCCCCGTACTTTCTTTAGGGAAAAATCAAATTTAATTTCATTTTAGCTGCCTAAATCTAGGAATTACAAAAAAGCAATAGTGTTCGGGAAAACTAGTTAACTTTTAACCAAATTTTTAAATTTTGCTGTGTACCCCCTATACTTCTGGGTCTTTTAGATGTCTATAAATGTTTTGCCCCCTCACTTTTTCCCCCAATCGCCGCCACTACACTTCCTGTAGACAGATTTCCTCCAAAATTTGAGAAAAGTCTACAAGTTTAGTGCTAAGACTGCATCCAAATTTCAACTGTATAGCTAGTTCCAATTTTGAGTAATCATGTCAACCAAACAAACATAATTTCAAAAATTGTTTATCAGCCACTGGGAGGTGTAAAATGTGGATATTTGGCAAAATCTTGTAGTAGAATTTCTCCACGATAGTAATACTTTCTCTTCATATGCCAGAAAGTAAAAAAAGCCCCAATGTAGTGGAAACAATTTTTTCGGCATAAAATACAAACATTAAAAAATATAATTCATGTAACTGACTCGATACCGATGCAAAAAGATGTGGTATAGTTATAGAACTTATAGTTCCCCCCCCCAAAAAAAAAATTAGCAAACAAAAAAGTGCAATAAATTGACAGCTTACAGAGTGTTCCCATTGTTTGTCAAAATGCCTTTCTATAGCTGGATCCCTGTACATGCGACCATAGTGCTCATTAGCTGCATTCACAAAAGCCTGAAATTAAAATAAGATTATTTAATACATTTCATATTTTAGTAATAGACTTCCTCAATAAGCCTGAAAATTTTGGATCACAGAAATATCTTAACACAAGATATTTCATTCATACATTAAAAATGCATTGAATGAATAAACAAGCTTCACATGAACATTTATTGAGACTTTCGATTTCTATTAAAAATCTGCAATTTAACATAATGCGATTTTGCATAGACATAATATCGTATCAAACAAGATTTCAAATAAATTAAGAGTTTTAGCAACTAGAACACAGCATCCTGATAAAAATTTAATGAAAACAATTTTTAAAAACTTTTATCACTATAATAAAAAAAAGAAATTTTTTATCATAATTATTCTCGACTTTTATCTATTTAATACAAAATATATATTAAAAAATCTTGCAAGCAATTTTTTTTTCTCTAATTCTCTATCAGATGATGGTGCCAATAGTATGGAATCAAAATTTAATTAGATACTTAAGTTCTGAAAATATTAAAATATTGTATTGTCGCAAAATATACAAGATTTGGAAACTCTAGCGCACCAGGAAGGGAGAGGAAAATCGATCACAAATGCAAATATAAAACAATTTGAGTTAATTAAAAGCATGTAAAAATTATATTTTTGGCAATTAGGAAGATGTATCATTGGCAAATCCTGGTGGAACATTATTCCATACTTCTGCATCTGAAGTCTTTGTGATATTTTAAGCAGCTGAATTGATACAAGGTAAGCAGAATGCAGCTTAGGGATGTAACAAATAGTGATTTGGCTGAATACCAACTATTCGGCAACCAAATACTTACTTTTTAAAAATATTTTACTTTTGATTTTAAATAAAATGCTGCTCAAATTTTAAATGAAAAAAACTGATTTTTTAAAATTATTTGCACATTTAAAAAAATATTAAAACTTTGATGCATTTTTTGTAATATTTTAAATATCTTAATTCCAATAGAAATTCCAGTAATAAAAAGTGAGAAACACTCTCTTTCTTCAAACCCTTACTAAACAGAAAAGTCGCCATTGCAAAACGTGGCAATGGCAAACACAAAAGAAAATTCAGTGGATAAATTAAAGTTATTAGAAGTAAATTCCCATTTTTATAAAAAATTCCTAATAGCTAGGATGGAACGTCTCCTCAATTGGTGGAAAAAAACGGAATAATTTCCAAGATTTGCAAATTTAGCAAAAAAATATCTTTCAGCTCCTAGAAGCACAGTATATAGTGGGCATTTATTTTCTGAAGCTCATAATTTATGCAACCAAACAGAACAGACTTCTTCCTGAAAATGCTGAACAATTATTGTTATTGCATCATAATTTCAGGCTTTACAATGATTAAATGATATACAACATTATTAAATACACTTAAGTACAATGCAACTTAAAACTGGGTAAATGCAAGGTGATTTTTTATTAAATGTACTGAAATGTATTTCTGCAATATTCTTAATTAACTACATTTAAAAAAAAATTATTACCCAAATTTATTCAGCCAAATTTTTAGCAAAAGGGCCAATTACCGAATATTCATTACATCTCTAAAGGCAGTTCCATACTCCTGCATTTAAAATCTTCGAGATTCTTGAAGCAGTTTGGTGGACTTTGTCTAGTAACACTAGACTACACTAACTAGCACTGCATTAATCTATTTGATACTGTTTCTTTAATAATTAAGTTTTTTTAATACTTTTAGAGACTATCAATGTGTTCCGATTCACATTTCCTAATAGCAAAAGTAAAATAGTATAGTGTGTGTTAAAGTCACGAGCACTATACATTAACTCGTAATAAAAAAAAAATCATGCTATTAAGTAAATTAAACTACGAGATTGGTAAAATTCTATTTCAACTTACAAAGTGAAGTTCATTACGTAAATTTCCATAAATTCAAATTGATTTTTATGATGTTTGCACCTACCATTCTGTTAGGTATGAATTCTGGCACATAGGTGACATCTCTATCAGCGAGGAGACCTGCATCACCCTCGGATGCGAGCAGGGCATTGGCTGAACCACACACAACTTTCGCTTTGATATCGACGATCGTTTCGGGAGTCAGTACCTGAAATTACATTGATTTCCAATACAAGGCTACATTTTTATGCTATCCAGGGAATAATACAAACTGAATAGATTAAACAGCAAAATTTTGAGTAGTACTGTTTTTATAAGAAACTATAATTTGATTTGAAGATAGTTTATTTACATATTTATCCAAATTTCCATTAAAGTTTCATAGAGATTCATATTCATTGCCGATTAGGTTGGTAATAAATGCATGGCTGTTATTTCTAGCAACTGGACCATGTCTAGTTAAATACTAAGAATCAAGCTTCATTTGTAAACAAGCTTTATGTAAGTTTTAGAAATATATTATTTTTCAGGAAGTATCAAAAATTCAAAATAAAAAGTTAATTTTACTTTAGAAACATGTAAGCCAACCACGACATATTGTAATATCTTAAACTGCCCGATAAAGCACACGAAGGAAGACGGTTAGATTTTGAATAAGATAAGACTATAAACAGCAAATATAAAGAGAGAAAACTATAAATCAAAAATATGTTTAAAAATATCATCATACAGTGTTGAAACAATCGCATGAGATTTCACATTGCCTTTCCAGATCACAATTCCATTCCGTAAGACCCTCTAAAGTATTCTGCAACCCAAAGAAAATCCACATGGGGTGAACATGTGGGTGTAAAACATACAGACAAACAATGGGAATTATAATCTACAATATAAACAAGATACTTAAAATCAAAGATTTCTAAGGAAAAAAAAGCATTTAACAGAACAATTTTTATGCGAGTATTGGAATGCATAGCTAGTTTTCTCAATAATGGAATTTACAAAACTACAATTATGAATATGATGCATTAGCAATTATTTACAAGTATATTATCAGGGGTCCATCCAGATTTTTTTTAAAGGACCATTTTTGTGAAAAAAAATATTTTTGTGGGAAAAAAAATTATTTTTGTGAAAAATAAAAATATTTTTGTGAAAAATTTATTTATCATGTAAAACCTTCAATTTTAGCAGTCATATTTTTATATTTTACGTGAATTTGTTTTGTGAAGGAGCCGTTTTCTTGAAGTGGAATTTTGTGAAGGGGCACCAAAATGGCCCCAGTTTTTGCCTGGATCGACACATGATTATAGTAAAAATTAATAAGAAAGGCATCTTATTATTCAAGAATATTTCCTTACACATTAAGTGTAAGTTTTTAAGATACAGTATTTAATTTCAACGTTTCATTTAAATTAGTTTTAAGGCAATATGCACACAATGCAAATTTTAATTATTCAATCACAAAGGTTTACAAAGTGAACATGGAAAATTTTTGATCCCTAGACTCAAAGTTTTGTAAGGAAAGCAAAAATCTATTGCAAATCAGCTTTATGTAAAACCATTATACTGAATTGTGTTTCAATTTAACTAAAAGTTACATATTTAAGCATACTAAAAATTGCATTAAAAATACTTTTTCATGCAAAAGCTATAATTCTAAAAAGTATTCTATTTAACTAAAGTAGAAACAATGTGCTTGTTTCATTCAAATAAAAATAGAAAAAAGTTGCTTATAAGAAATAACAGCCATGACATATTAAGGTGTATGCCCTAGAATTCATTTACACATCAATTATTAATTTGAAAAAGAGAAAATGCACTAAAAATTTTTTAAACTTAGAAATAACTATTCGTGCTTATATTCATTAAAAATGAAATGGTCTTAATTGAATTTAGAAATTCTGAACTTCCACTGTAAGAATTAGCAATTCATCATTTTTTAAATAATTTCACTTGCACATTGTTCCTTTCATTTCATAACAGCAAATAAAAAAAAAAAATCACATGTTACTAAAAACTTCTTTTTCTGCCACATATTTAACAGACCAAGTAACAACCTTGACAGAGATTAGATTTTAAAAAGTTCCACAACCACTTTTATTTAAGAAATAAAAGTGGTTGTGGAAGTTAGAGTGTTGTTAACACACTAAGGTCTACATAAATGAGAATCTAGTGTGTAAAATGTTTGCCATACTCACATGCCCTACTGCACAGGGAGCAAATATATCACAGTCATATCCTATTATAGTATTATCACCTATGTTCACTTTTTCAACCTTCAGACGACCTCTGGCCTGGATAGGGTTAAAAAGAACATGTAGCAAGAACTAAAATTGATTTTCTTTTAAATTTATCACGGGAGGGAAAAGAAAATACACCCAAATTGATGAATTAATGTTTTTGATCAACAAGAAAATCACCCGTCTTCCTCTTCATTCGAGAGTTTTCCCGTTAAATTTGACATGCTTAAAATAGATATATATGGGAGAGAAACGTTTAACATTGATCGAAAACAAATAAAATAAACATAAACAAACTATATCACGCGCATCATATACCACTGACGTAATTTACTACTTTCTATTAAAAAACAGAAATTAATTTGAACTATAGGATTAATATAATTTAAAATTTCTCAGGAACTATAGATTATAGCGAGATAAATTTTATATCACTTGATAGCAAATTTTATTTCACTATTTGAGAGTTATTAAATTTGAAATTAGAACGACAATTACTCTTTTAAATTTAAAATTACTGAAATTTAGGTTGTCTAACAATGAAATAATGCTGTTTAATGTCTCGCAGTGATATGGCGCCAGTTTTATTGTTGGTGATGTCAGAGCGTTACCGAGACATCTGGGCTATTACATTAGTAATAATAAAAATACTGGGTTTATAATTGGAATGGATTATATTCAAAATTTCAGCATATTCTCTACAAAATATGTCTTGTACATTTATACCTTGTATTTTTATTATCAATGTTCAATATGCAATGCAACAATCCTTGACTACATCAATTAAATTCACACTACAGATGAGTAGGAAAAGGCACTGTGTGTTGCACTGCTAAAGAGAAGTACTGCCCACTAAAGAGTTTTAAATTTATATAGGTATGTTTATTTTTGCCAATTAAAACTCCAAAGTACTTGTCACCGTTTTTTTGCAATTTAAATTCAGTTCAGACTTCTGTGAAGACTGAACAATCTGAAAACTTCTCACAATTAAAATTTAATTACTCCACTATTTTAAAATCTATATCTGGATTCTCATATCTGAATGGTTGGAAAGATGAGTAATACTATAAAAAACCCAGAGATATTTGTCTTCATCAAAAGCTTAAAGATTGCAAAGAATTCAGTTTATATTTGAATTATTTCTTGCAAAGTCCAAAACTAAGTTTGACTTAAGTTGACATTCTTTTGCTACAATGATCAAAATTGGTTCTACTAATAAAAAGCAACATTTTCTTCCATTTCCTCCATAGGAAAACAAGGTTAAATTCCAAATATATGAAGAATATTTTTATGACAGATACACAAAGATACATCATAATGCAGAGATCTTTTAATGTTTCCTTATTTACTAAGGCAAAACTTTTATGTGGATATGATCAAATTTTTTTCCCCCTGTTTTGAAAATTGACAAATATTATGTGAAATATAATTATTATCTTTTAAGGTAAGCATATAGAATTGTTTAGTTTTAAGCACAGTGAATGCATTATTTAAAATCCTGCACAACATCAGAAACCAACAATGAAATTAATGAAATGAAAGTTTTCTTGATTACACTTTACATACGAGACAATATTACAGAAATATTAAAAAAGATTATATTAATATTTTATTCCTAAAAATAAAAATAATTTTAAATATAACAATGATGAATCTAACATATAAAAATATTCTTTTCAAGAAATGATACAATTTTTATTATGACTGAAGAAATAATTAGAAGTTAATTATAACAATAAAAAGACATTTATGAAAGAAAAATGAAATACATGCAAGGTTTAAGTTTTTTTTTTTTTGTCAACACAAAAAAAATACCATCTGAGGAATAAAAGTGGTAAACATAAATGTCAATAGAAAAAATGCTGGGAAATTGCAAAAATTCTGTTCACACCAGCTGCAGAAATGTTCATGCTCTTATGAAATTCTTAGAGGACTACCAGGAACTTTTCTCATTTATCACATTATAAAGCATTCCTCATTTGAAACTTTAACGTACTTGAAAAAACGGCGCTTGAATATTTTTGATATTTACATCGTTTGTTACTTTAGTTTCCAATTGATGAGCAACACACCTAATCATAATTTATTCTAGAACTAGTTAACAAAGTTGAACATAAAAATAACAATAATAAATATAAAAAAAACACTTTTACCAATGCATTAAAAAAGAAATAATAATTTTTTCTCAAAACTCTAAAGGTCAAAACAAAAATGGGAAAAGCGTGAGGGGCAAGCAGAAAAGTTTGAAGTAAATTAGAATTGTAATCACATTTATAATATATTTTATATGATGAATGTTTGATAACATTTCGTTTCTTATGATAATCATCGTGGTTTTATATCTTTCTCCTATTGTTTCCAGCACCTCACGCTTTTTGTTTTGACCTCCAGATTTTTGAGAAAAAATTTTCTTTTTTAAATGCATTGGTAAAAGTTTTTTTATATTTATTATTTTCTAGCTTTTAGTCTTTAATTTATGTCATAAGTCTATTTTTACTGATGGGATATCTTGATCGTACACTTGATCACGTCTAAAGAGTGGTCATGTGATATCCGCGATGTATCCAATTGAGCCATTGATAAGTTCTTTTGCAACGTTTATATTTGATCTTAGCATTACATTAGCACTGATGAAGATCTCTAGCTCTTGAAAAATACGATAGATGGCTCCACTAAAATTTACCAAGTGCAACCGTAATTCTGCGAATTTTTTTAAAAAAATTCATAATTGAGAGCTCTAAAATTATTAAAATATTGCATTGCCACCATGACCCAATAAATATATAAAATTTCAGAACTCTAGTACATTAAGAAGTGAGTGAAAAATTGATCACAAAATTCCAACCTTACATACATACAAACATGAAACATTTTGAACTTAGTAAAAGCGTTTAAAAATGCATTACTTTTGAAGCTAAAGCATCATGCAAATCTCCAATGCTTTTCTTACTGGTATCCGTAACATAAACATGAGCAGCTCCACGATCTAGTAAGCCAGAAGTCACTGCCAAACCTGAAATTACAATGAGTTTAATTAAAATATTTACAACACTATCTTTTTTTAAACAACTTATTACATTTCATTTAAAAATGCTTGTAAATTGCACAAATTTCATAGGCTTTCAATTGAACAAAAATGCCCAATTTAAACTACTCTTTTAACAATATATGAAACAATATCTCTGTTGCATGAAGTGTAGAAGCATGTTAAAAGGATGTGTCGTTTTAATACAGAAAACAGTTTATTTGAAAGTTGACATAATTATTTAAATTGATTCAGATTATTGTAACACCTTTAGAGATGTTTAAGGTACAACCAAGTCATAACTCAAATCAAGATCCTCGGTGATATTCAAAGCAGAAAGATGGTGACACATCTAAACAATAAATACTGTGGAAAAAGGGATTCCCCTCATTCCAAAACTGAAACGATTAAATTTATTGATTCTGGAATTCTATGGAAGCTGAAGGAAAATGAAGGTTCCCATGACTCTTTAAGTTAAAGTGAAAATGGTTTTCATCTTAGAATTTAAGAAAAGCAAAAAAAGAATTAATTTTGGAACATGGAAAAATCTAATTTATTACATATCGTCGTCATTCAAGCAGAAGTCACTAAGTGTGCAAAACTTTTTGATGGAATACTCCAGTTAATTAGAATCTGGAATTAATTATTTTGTTATAAAAAACCTGTTATCTAAACATCAGAAAGTCAATCATAGGCGCTAGAAACCTACAAAATAATTTTTACTATTTATCATGACGACTCAAAATTAATCAAGCTTAAACTGACCACACCTCAAAACTATAGATTTGCACTTACTGACTTCTGCCTGAATGATGACAATATATATATATTTTTTACTGCACATGAAATTCAATTTTATCCCTCAATCAGTCTCTGCAAAGTAATTAAATTTTTTTCCATTTGCAAGATAAATAATAAGAACAGAAATAGTTGATGAACTGTAAAATGCAAGAGTGCATGTTTCCAAATGATTTCATTGATATACAATAAAATAATAAAAATGAGTGTTTAATTAAAATATAAATTTGAATAATAATCCATCAATGAAATTATTTACCCACCTTACATTTACCTGTGCTTATATCATCACCTGCCACACGACAAAGTTAAAAACTTAATGAAGACAAAGTGCATTTACTTGAAAACATTATCAGTTGTAACATGTAGTGCAACATTTATTTTCATCAGTAGCAAAATTTCATTGGGATTCACGAGGGTATATTATAGAGGCATTATTAAAAACGTCACAAGGAAATATTGAAAAAACAATCCTTTTTTTTCTCCTACATATCACCTATTCCTCCAGCTCCTTGAACAGCCACCCGCATCCCGCTCAAGTCTCCAGCACCCAAATAATCCAAAGCTGCTTCCATAGCACACAGCAGACCTGCAAACAAAAATGATTGTCAACATTCACACGCAGAAATTTAGAAGGTAGCAGCAATCCATCATGGAAATAAGAGATGGTAAACAAATGAACTCTTATATTTTTACAGTAGGAATTTTGAGATTTTTTGATATACAGTAGAATCCAGGGAATCCGAACTGTAGGAATCCAAACAACTTATTTTTTTTAATTTTCTGAAAAATGCAAGAAAAATAACAATTACGAACCAGACACCAGACTAATGTGTATTCCTAACTTAAAAGAAGTATTCGAATTGGTCTCTAAGAATGAATACAGTATCTTAATTAGTAGAAACAAACTCATATATCTTCTTTTTACCCTCAACTTGTGTGCCACTGTACTGCGCAAATTGCCGCATGCTCTTTATGAACACCTTCATAGAGTACCCAGAGACTATACTCTATTGCATCTGGTATATAAAGAGTATTTTACTGAATTTCCCGGAATTCAAACGAAGGTCAGCCTCAATTGGTTTGGATTCCAGGGGTTCTACTGTATAAGTAATTATGATAAAATGTCAATATTTCACCACAATATAAAAACAAAATCCGCCACAAAAAACAGTGCTCGATTTTTTTTTAACATAGAGACGCAAATGATCATACTCTATATGAAATTATCAAATGCTCCCTCAAGTTCTGAACTGATGCAGTTCTGCATAAGAAACAAAAACATTGATTAAAAAAAAAATCAATTCATACAATTGAAAACTGTTTCTCTCCTGTCACCATCATTAATTTAGAGGACGCTACTGAATTCTACAGAAAACATTACCTGTTGAATTTTGCATGAAAATCAGCATGCATATGAGTTTTCTTGCAATTTTATTCAAATTTTAGGCACGTTTCAGCATCTCTTTTTAAATTTGAAGACACTCAGTATCTGACACACTCACAGACGTTTGGATTACTGTCCTACCGCCAGGAGAAAAACCCCGAGTAGGGTTGCCTCAAATAGACGAGTCGAAGAAAAGAGGGATACGGATATAAAATCAACCGCAACATTTGATAAACTAAACACATTTCCATTAGGCAAGGAATTCGTTTTCGATTGAAGTACAAAGAGAAATAAGACTTCCACAGGTTCTATGTGTGCCAAATGAAATAAACCCCATTCCCTCACCCCCAAAATGCAGTGGAATATCCTGTTTCGATAACAACCACCACCAGTATGTCTGGTGTCTAGGGTTTTTCTCGTGGTGGTAGAACAGCATTTATTCATATTTTTTTGGTGGTGATGGGGCAGGTAGGCGAGGAAGAGAAAATTTTAAGTTTTTTTTAAAAATGTACATAAAATGTTGCCCCTGCAGATATTTCAGGTATATTTCTTGATGAAAGATTATTTCTGTTTGTTTTTTATTGAACTTCAGTTCAAATAATATTAATTTTCAAAGTAAATTATGAAAACACCGAGTCGGATCCCAATTTTGTAGTTGATATGCTTTCTTCTAGTTATCAAATTAAACTTATAATTAATTAGAAAACATTCCTCAAACACAGCTGACTGTGTTATGATTTGGATGTGTCAAGTAAAATAATTTTTTTGCAATAATTTTTAGAATGATATTATCACAAAGGGGGAAATGCAAAACACATAATACTTGATACATTGGAAAGAGATTCCAATTCAGATCTTCCCAGTGATTTAAAAAAGGAACTATGAATAGTTATCAACAGCAGGCAACTGCAAAATTCTAAGAGTTTGTCATAAGCTAGATTCAGATTATTTACAGGTAGACAAAAGAAGTGAAATGTTAACTTCTATTGGGAATAAAATAAACAGAAATTTCCTATCAGTAGCATTTTGAATGCAGCAAATAAATAAGTGTTCTCATAATAGTGATTTAGAAATAAGATAAAAATAAATGTATACCTTTTCCCAAGATGGCAGCTGCATTTCCAGATCCTCCAATATCCTCGGGACCCGACACGACCCATCGAGAGTGGGTATGAATATTGAACAAATCAAATGTATTTACTCCAGTATCCATTCCAGCAACTACCATTTAAACGAAATAAATAACAAAAATTACAGACTAATAATAATAACATAGCTTATAAATAATATTGCTCAAAGAAGGAGAAATATCACATATATAGTAGATCCTTGACGACCCGATCAATTTAAAAAGTAATTCTCCACAGCGAAATGAGGAATAATTATTGTAAGAATCATGTCTACATTTTACATTACTTTTTTAAAAAGTAAATGTGTTCATATTGTATAATGTAAATGATTTTCAATTTCCTGTAATTAAGTTAGGCATAATGAAATTTATTTTAAAATGTGTACAGTATTTTTATTCTAGGATTTCCTTTTTCTGTAATAGTACAATACAGTATAATAGTACAGGGTAAACTACAGTTCAGTGGCGAATCCAAGGGGGGCTATCAGGCTGCAGCCCCCCCCCTCCCGAGCTAAGGCAGAAATCTTGATTTTATTTAAAATCATTACAACTGTTTGTTCTCAATTTCCCTTTTAAAAAATAATAAAAAAAAAGTGACAACATTGCTTTCTGGCTTTGACAAACTCGAAAGTTTTCCTACTTTTCTAGTCATTCCAGTTGACTTCTAGCATTGACGTGGTCAAAGACATTTTTTGGCTAGTTACTTCATTGCATTTTTTATTAAATTATCGAAAGTATTGTGGTTTTTTGTCATTATTCTTACTGTCAGGCAAATAAAGTGTTTTGGTTTACATAAGCCATGAGGTTTGCGATTCGTCAGGACGATACAAAGTTTTTATAACCTCCGGGGGGGGGGCCGCCGGGCCCAAATCCTGGATTCGTCACTGACTACAGTAAATAGTAAAGTGTTGAGTATTAGCCTAAGAGGTAAGAAAATATGAATAAGGGCAAATTTTGGTAGAAAAGGATGTTTTCAATCAACTGCAAGACCAAAAAGATATTGATTCCATGTATTATTGAAAAATCATATTTATTAACCAATCATGAATTTATTTACAGCTTTTGATATGGAATAACTTTTTTTACAGTGAAAAGGAATGAATAATAAAAATGAAAGAAAACAAACTTTGTTTTTACATGCACGCATTGAGCTCTCTTTCAAAAAAATTTAAAAAGTAAAATATATACAAGTGGTAAATCATACAGTTAACACGTTGACTGCAAACTAAAAGATAGCTTGCAGCCTTGTACAGAACATTGACTGCGAATTATCTCATAAAAACTTTTCTAGAAGAAACTTTCTGCACAAAAAATTGCATAACAAGATCTTTCTATTTTTCACACCTACCTCCAAGAAGTGTAATATTTGTAATCGTGTTTCTCTGATATTTAAAAAAAAAATAGTATTTTTAAAGATGAAATTGATTGGCAGATCTTAATTTATTCATATAATTATATATACATCATAAATCATTTAAAAGTGATAATAATGCTGCTACTAATTACCTACAATAAATAGGAGCAAATTCTTTGGAAATATATCATTCAGAATTTACGAAATTTCAATTCATTTCTAGGAAAATTTTTAATGTCAAGTTATTTAATATGAAG
>BGPR01000278.1:273025-292336 GCA_013235015.1 Araneus ventricosus
AAGATGTATGTATGTAGTATATGCGTAAGATGTATCATAAGATGTATACATGTAGTATATGCGGAAGTGAAAAAGATCCCCATTTCATAAGAGAGAAAAGAAGTAGTATTTTATTTAGGCTCAGAGAACATGACTACAAGTACACCACTTCTTGATCGGACAACGACGACAAAAACCAGCGGGAGTGTTCTCCCCTAAACTTTCTCGTATACTTCCCCAGAAAGGTGCCGTTTCCCCTCCCCCCGCGTGGATAAAAAAAATTCGAACCTACTGTTACTCAGAATCCTATGACTATCAGAAGGTTTTTCATTATAGTGATTGAAAAATATCTAGGTAACGAATCGAATTCAAAGAGATGCTTACCGATTTTCCGCTCTTGGCCGTTTCAAGGACAAACTGACGTAATTCGCTCCATAGCCTTCGCGTTCACAGAAGATTGCTTCCCGTACGCATGCGCGTGGAGATAACGGATACTTTTCAAAAGTAAATTATACAGACCGACAGACAGTCAACCCTTTGACGGATTTGGTCCAAAATTTTATACGGACTTACATTCATGACGATAAAATCGTGTACCAAATTTTATCAATCTAGCTATTCAAGTTTTTGAGTTATAGTGTTCGCATGACTGCGGACATACAAACAGACAGACTTCCCGTTGACGGATTTTGTCCAAAATTTGAAAGAAACCTACAAATTGTGTGTCAAGTTCACATACCAAATTTCACCCCCGTAGTTCTAATAGTTTTCGAGTTATCGTGTTCACAGACAGACATAATTCCCGAGTTGTGTTTTCCGGACTCAGGGAGATCTAAAACGTGGAGATTCGTCAAAATCTCGAGTTCGAATTTTTTGACGATTACAATACTTTCTCTTTGTATTCTTCAAAAAAAAGTAAAAAAGGAGAGAGAGAGAAAGTAAAAAAGGAGAGAGAGAGAAAGTAAAAAAGGAGAGAGAAAAAGTAAAAAAGGAGAGAGAGAGATAACTAAATTGTGTAAATTTATGCACAGGACGTGTCTGGAAACGATTTTCTTCAATTGTTTGACGATTACAATACTTTCTCTTTGTATATTTCGTATACGAGAAAGTAAAAAGATATAAAATATCTGTCTATTTTTAACCTTCCGTCGGGTGCATCTAATCTGTGAGATTAAGCACCGATACTTTTTGTGCCTAAGTGCGGATTTTACCGAGTAAGGTGTGGCACATCTAATAGCTTCCTGGCCCCCTACCACTCACACTAGTGCATCGTGATTTTTTTTCTCTAGTGATCTTTTGATGTACGTGAGGGGCACGTTAATCAGGTAGATGAGTTGCGCCCGATTACGTTTGTTTCTTTGATTTCCCAAATTTTTCCCAATATTTCTTTTTGTATACCTGCAAAAGTTCGTATACCTGTGTTCCAGCCCTAATTCAATGATATCGATCGTTATTTCCAATATATTGTTTCGAAAATGTATTGTTTCAGGCTCTCTATGAAAACCGTTGTTATTACTAAGGAGAATTACAGGAAAGCAACCGTCAACTCCTTCCTGAATTCCTGGACATTTTGTTAGCTGAAATTGCAAGGAAATACAAAAAAGTTATTTAAAAACGCAAATACATAGGGTTGCCATAATTACCAAGCATTGATACGGGACGTTTAAGTGCTAAATAAACAAGACATGAAAAATGTGAGTAGGTTATGGTTTATTTTGCTCTGATGAAAA
Source organism: Araneus ventricosus (assembly GCA_013235015.1). Lineage (NCBI taxonomy): Eukaryota > Metazoa > Arthropoda > Arachnida > Araneae > Araneidae > Araneus > Araneus ventricosus. Next base: position 274,735 of record BGPR01000278.1, read on the forward strand.
ATTAATCAAATTTATTAAGCAATCTAATGAAATGAACACGTAGAATAATAAAAAAAGATACAAGGGTAATCCTTTACAGCCCAGTCATATTTTAAAGTTGATTTTAGGTTCTTAATTATATCATTCTCTTCTTTCAACGTAATTATAAAATTGGACACAAGTCATTTTCAAATTACAATGACTCAGATTTTAGGGAGAAAACGGGGAAAATAGTAATACGGGACTGAGCAGGGAAATACGTTGACAGGCCCGTATATACGTATGGCAACCCTACAAATGTAGCTTTGTACCAACGAATTGTTAAGTTTGATAAGATTTTCCTTAAGCCTCAGCAAAAATTTAACTTTTAATCTCACAGATGAGTTGCACCCGAACGTGTTAGCATTTGTATTGCGCCCGGCCGAAGATTAATAAATAAAATCTTTACTGTCGCAACTTATGATTATATTCAATCATAACGTGTGGATATTATTTTTGTGGGAGGAGAGAGGGGAGATGTGTTATTTTTTATGTGATTACCATCAAAAAACGAATGAAATATAATATTTCCGAACTCAGAAAGGCATGAAACATGGAGATTTATCAAAATAATATCCACACGAAATTCGTTAACTATTACAGCATTTTCTCTTTGTGTACTTCGAACGCAAGAAAGTAAAAATACATCAATACTCAAATGAATAAAAATTAATTCATATGCTATAACATGCCTAATGTTGAAGATCTTCGCATCAAAAAAATTAATACTTTAAAGATTAGTTGCAAGAGGTAATCAATTTTCAACGAAACGAAATCTTAGTTAAGTTGAATCTTATGTGGGAGTGGTGATCCATCTTCTCCCCAAATTTAATTTCAATTGCCAATAAATACTCAAATGAACAAAAATTAGCTCATATGCTATAACATGCCTAATTCTAAACAACTTGGCGTCAAAAATTGAAAACTTTGAATATTAGTTACAAGAGGTAATCAACGAAATTTTCAACGAAATGAAATCTCGGATAAGTTGAATCTTAGGCGGGAGTGGTGATCCATCTTCTCCCCAAATTTAATTTCAACTGCCAATAAATACTCAAATGAACAAAAATTAGCTCATATGCTATAACATGCCTAATTCTGAAGAGCTTAGCGTCAAAAATTGAATACTTTGAAGATTAGTTGCAAGAGATAATCAATTTTCAACGAAATGAGATCTCGGTTAAGTTGAATCTTATGTGGGAGTGGTGATCCATCTTCTCCCCAAGTTTCATTTCGATTGCCAATAAATCATCACACTCCCTTTGTTTGTCCTGCGCACCAACCACCCCAAAAGAACGTAAATAAACAAAGGCAAGTCCGCCTGTCCAACGCGAGTGTCGCAATGTTCCAGAACCCAGAGGGTGCCGAGCAACGCCCCAATCAACGTAAATATCAACAATCCACTCTTAATTGCCGCTGATGTAACCCGCCGGAGTAACCGGCCGTTTCTTTTCCCTTGTCGGTCAAGGATGCTCTTGAGCGATGTCACTGACTGGAAGCAAAACATTCCCCCTCCCCCTTTTTTCATTAAAGATATTTTGTTTTTTCCGCTTCACTGGTTATGTCACTCAATCTTGTCGATTTTTTATTGCTCAGCTTTTTTACTGGAGTGCTGTTCGAGATCGAACAATAGCAGTTGCCTAAACTGCGATGGCTCAACTTAGCTGCTGGCGACTGAGCAGATAAAAACACTGACTTTTATAAGGTGAAAGGTTTTTTTTTAAAGCACTTGTAGCGTGAGAAACCACGACCCTTGACTCTCGTCATATGGTTTAACTGATGTATTGCAGAAATGAATTAGCTTGCAACAAATCATATATCCTTATGGTTGCTGGATATCTGGAATGGGAATGCCAGAGTTCGGCCGGAAATTTTGATGATTTGGACAAGATCGAGTCTGAAACTCAGTTTGAAATACTTTTATTTAAATAAAATTGTGCAAAATGGTTTTGGAATATAGGAAGAGCATGAGGATATTGCACTTTTCAAATTCAAATTTCGAGTTTTCTTGTCAAAGTTTAAAATTGTAATGGATTTTATGTTCGACACTGCTAATTTCATAAACGTTGCTACTTTCGCAAAAAAATTAATTGGATGTTAAACCAGAGACTTGATTTTCAAAGAACTGGGCCTGATATTTAAAATCTAGTTCATATACGGAAATTCCCTTATTATTTTGGGTTTGCCTAAACCAAACTATTTTTATTTGATTAAGCCGGCAAGAACCAGAGCTTCAATATGAATATGCATGTCTGAAGCCAGCCCATTATATATTTTAATACTTGTGGAAAAACCAAAAATAAAATGTAAAAATTGCTATGACTTCAGTTTGATGTCCAGAATGTTGAAAAAGAAAACACGGAACTCTGAGATTTTCTGTACAGTGTACGGTTAGTTTGTATACCTTTACTTAAATAAAAACTTCTTAGCCTAATTATTGCTTCTGTTCGCGTCCAAAGAACTAAAAACTGTATATTAAGCCCCATCCAAAAGTGTAGTATAAACAGGGGTGGAGCCAGTGGGGGGTCCGGGGAGGCCAGGTGTCGGGGGGGAGAGATTTTAACGGCCCCTCGTCCTATTTTGCTTTAAAAAGTGACATAAATGCATGCATTAATGTTTTGTCACCATTCGGAATGCAGAGAGAGAGAGAGAGAGAGAGAGAAAGTGGTGCCTAGAATTTTTTTTTTATCCCAGTCGTCATCAGTGGCTTTACCCCTCATCCTATTTTGCTTTAAAAATGGCATAAATATAGTAACGTTTTGACTCCTTTGAATTGCGTTTTATCCTGTCCAGAATTCGGCTAAGAAATCAATAAAAAAACGATAAGACTTTCCTGAATAAAATGATCTCATTCAAAAAGTGCCAACCGAAAGAAATCGAAAAAGACGATGGGAAAGAGGTCAAACCTCGTTATCCAGGGTCTATCTGAAATTAAAATTGAAAGGTTTTGCCAGCCTTGTTTTATTCTATTTTCATTAATGTAATTTTGATTTGCCAAACATTAATAAAAATGGTTTCTTTGCATTTTTGGCATTTTTTCTGTTTTAGTTTATGAAAGAGGATCTTTGTTGGGAAGCTATTAGAATTTCTTACAATACTTTGATCCCCCCAAAGATCCCTACCCCCTGCATGTCCGGATTTCAACTAAAAAATTATGGCAACCCTAGTTATAAGAGACATTCTTTTGTGGAATTATGGGAGAAAATCGAGGGGAGAACTCTTTCGATTTTTATATGCTTTGAATAGGAATGGTTTCATGTATGTTGAGAAACATGACAGAACCATGCACTGTTGGAAACCGTAGAAAGCTTCTACAACATCTGGAGACACCAAATGGAATAACTAAACACAGTTGAAAAACCGTGCTGTAACGCAAAGACTAAATAACGTGAGATATGGACTCTTGCATCGAATTAAATGTAGGTCACGAGTGTTCGTGCAGAGAAGCTGCCATTCCAGTAAGGTTCGCAGTGGGGGTCTGTGGAAGACCCTAAAAGGGTGGACTCCGCTTATCTCATCTTCTCCGGCATTGTGGGTCAGAACGAAGAAGAAGCGTGTCATCCTCCGAGAGTAAATCACTGCCGGTCACTCGGTGAGGGTCCCGACCTTGGCCACTCGCCTAAAAAAGAAGCCCGACCCCGTGACCCTCGGATCAAGGTGACCGACCCAGGATCATCTTCGCTTTTCGCCGATCTTCGCATGGTCAAACAATGGATACTAGCGATGATGTAACGTTCACCTAATCGGTGAAAAATTCACGCCAGGTGAAGAAAAATGATCACCCTTTTGGAAGAAAATAAACTAGTGTTACATAACGGGATTAGGTAATTGGTTGGCGAATTTCTCACGTGTGCTGTCTTGCTATAATGAGGCACAGACCTTGGACTGGTGACTGGGTAATTTAAATGTAACTAGGCATTGTTCTAGAACGAGCTCGGATGATGTATGTTTAGCTATGTAGATAGTGAAAAGAGAGTTTTAATTAGACATACCTGTCGACTTTTGTGGGCTAGGTGATGAATTACGGAATCTATGGTGAAAAAATGGTTTTTATGGGTTACATTTGGATAAAACTTTCATTTCAGAGAAAATACATATCTTGTTTCTTTTTAACCCTTTGAACCCCCCACACCCCAAAAGCCAGTAAAAATGTTCATTTGTTTGTTGAATGTTTAACATACTGGTAATAATTAATGTAAAAAACGAAATTTTATTGATTTTTTAATTGTTATAGAAAATATGGTGGTTACACTACAATACCACTAAGACTATACATCTTGATATATTTTTGATGATACTGTTTGATGCTGTTGTTTCTTATTGTTCAGTCCAGCATTGCAAACTGTGTTCTGCCATTTTGTACGATGGGATTCAGCTTTTGTACAGCAGAAACCACATCGCAAAGATGTCCCATATATCAGCATAAGCGCTGCCTTTTGGTGATTTCAGAAGGAACAAAACTTCTGCAAATGCAAATTTTCTGGCACATGCGTTCCCGTATTCACGTTTTCGTAGGTCTATCAATCCTCTTGCTACAGAAATTCTAAAGTCTTTCAGTTGTAAGGATTGACCTTCACTCCTCATAGAGAACATGATGTACAATCTGAACTGATATACAATCGCAGAATATCTCAACTGATGAGAATGGGAAAATGAAATTCACTTAAAATATCACTCGCAGGCATGAAATATTGGGAAATAACTTACCAGCCACTGCACAAGCGATATTGTATTGAAAAAATACACAAAACGCAAGGTTAGGCACTCTACAAGTGATATCACGCCAAGAAAATGACAATATTGATGAAACGCCGAATTTTATCCTGATATTTCCGCTGAGCACCAAAAGATGGTGTTCTATGTCACATATTTATGCATTTAGTTGCTCAAGAAAACTGCCGGTTTACATCCTATAGAATTTTGAATACGTGGTTTTAGTGTGGGACCACTGGGAGAGAAAGGGTTATTTTTTTTAACTCTTTTGGATTGGATTTGGACCTGATTTGAGTTTCAGAGAAAGTAGAGATTAAAACAAACAAAAAAAAAAAAACACCTAGCTGGAGGGGTCTCCTTAAAACTTTCTCGTATCCACCCTAACGCGGGTGGGGAAAAATAAACATAGCGGCAGTAACATGGACGATTCCCTAACAGAGGTGGTGAAAAACGCGCGCGCCGTTTTCTGCGTCGTAGAATGAAAGAAGAAACGCCTTTTTTTTCAACCGAATGAAACCAAAAATGGACACAGATAAACAATTAACATAAGAAGACCACATCAATTTTTATTTATCTAAGTTATAGGGTTTAGAAGTTATGTTTACAAGTATGTGATTATACAGACAGACAGTCAACCCTTTGGCAGATTTGGACCAAACTTTGATACGGACCTGCATTCTTGATGATAAAACTAAGTACCAAAATTTATTTATCTAGATATTTAAGTTTTCGAGTTATCGTGCCCACATGAACATGGACAGACAGATTTCTCGAGGATGGATTTTGTCCAAAATGTGACAGAAATCTACAAATTTCTTGTAAAGACCATATACCAGATTTCATTCCTCTAGCTCTGACCGTTTTTGAATTATCGTGTTCACAGACAGACATAATTCCAAAATTGTGTTTTTCGGACTCTGGGAGGTCTAAAACGTATAGATTCATCAAAATCTCGAGTTCGAATTTTTTGTCGATTACAGCACTTTTCCTTCGTATACGAGAAAGTAAAAAAACCAGGGGGGGGGGGATGTTCTCTCAACTACTTTCTCGTACAGTTACACAATACAGGGCGTTTTACATTTAGCTTCGTAGAACAGTGAAGAAAATCGAATATAAATTTTGGACCTCTTCGCCTTGAACGATTGGGTCGGAATTCTGTTTCGGATTACAATTTTGGTGAAAAGTCCAATTTCTCCAAAATTTAGTCGGTGGTTTTTGAGTTATCGCATTCACATATACACGATTTAACTTATCGGTAGATACTGAAACCGGTCTAAAATTCGATACAGATCTATAGTTATGGTGATAAAATCAAGTTGTGAAATATCATCCGTCTAGCTTGTTCCGTCATTGAGTCATGTGCGCATGCGCACGGGCGGACTGGTAGATTCTTCTAGAATTTTAATACGTTTTCTACATATTTTTACTTTTTTTTGTATGCGAAGTATGCAAAGAGAAAATAATTAATCGTCAAAAATTCGATCGAGATATTTTGATACATCTCCAGTTTTAGACCTAGTTCGACAAACCGTTTTTGGAATTATGTCTGTCTGTCGATCGGTATGTGAGCACAACTCAAAAAATATATTATGTGCATTACATATCCAGTTTTGGTTGGTGTTCACACTGTAAAAAAATATCCCGTAAAATTTACGGTTTTAGACTGGCAGCTGGGTTGGTTGTGCAAAACCGTAAAAGTTACGAAGTAAATCCGTAGGCACAACTGTTTTTTACCATACAGGAACATGTTTTTCCCGTAAAAGTTACGAAGTAAATCCGTAGTCACAACGGTTTTTTACCGTATGAAATTAAGTTTTCTCCGTAAAAATTAAGTCATCGAAGTAAGTGACGTCATCGACTGAGTTGAGTTGTTTTTCTCCTTCTGTTCGAGTTGAAATGTGTATTATCAATTAATCAAGGCTTAATTATTAGTTTCAATTAGTTTAATTAATATAATTCTTAATTGAAAACTTACTTGGACGACTTCGATGCAAGATGGTGACAAAACTTTTAACTCCTCCGAGCCGGGGATCGAAACCGCTTTCATAGTACTAAAAGGCAGTCGCTCTAACCACTAGACCACCGGAGACTTCATAAAGTGAAGTAAAAATAATCTATTTGAGTTTTAAAGTTACTATAGCTCTAGTGGCGCCACCTAGTGGTGTAAAAATGAACTATTGCCAGAACACGTGTTTTAAGGTTAGCTTTCATGAGTGACAACAGGTTACTGCAACATGTGTAAACAATAGCGGAGATGAAACCCTATTAAAAACATGAAATGAATGCAATAAAATTACATTTAAGAAAAGGGAAAGTTATCGTACGGAAAGCAATACCGTATGACGAAAAATAGAATTTGAACTGACGGTTTTAAACCGCTTATGGCTGGAGCGGAAAACGGTGAAAAACCGTTTTGTCAACAAAACAGCTTTAAACCGTCAAATATACGGAAAAAGTCCGGGAAAAAAACGGATATTTTTTACAGTGCATATCTTTTCTTCCAATCATTGTTTATTAGAAAGTTATAGTCATCTGTAATCAGCACAATCATCATGAAATAACCCTGCAAATGTTCATTTAATATCATTTCATTTTGACAGTCACAGACATTTTTTCTACAATAGACAGTTTGTATTCTACACATTTGTATTAATATCTTTAGAATTGAAAAATAATAATTGGGAATGATACCCAAATAGGAACATAAAATAACACGAACATTGAAAAGTAGCTTATTTTCACGTGTTTTTTTACCGAAATTTATCACATAAAATTTCGGTTACTACAGAGACAGGGAACGCATTTCGGAAAGATAGTCCGTTTCTGTGCTATATTTTGAATGAAATGACCATGGCTCTCTTTGTTTACATATTTTCCTCATGAAAAAATCCCTCAAACACCGATTTGTTTTATTCTAACGGCAATAAGGAATATCCTTTCTGAAGGCAACCCGATAAAACCGCGGCCATCACCTGAAGAGAAGACCATTAATCACCAAAAGGCGGCTAATCCTATTCTTCCTCCACCAGATTGGTCAAACAGAGGAAATGATGGGAAGCAGAGCTGAAAACAGAAGAAAAAACTGTATTGTTCATTTTGTTCTTCATTTTTTATTGTCATCCTTCAACGAAAGGGAAAAGATTTGCTCAACAAAGCAAAGGACGGGGCTTTTTGTCTACAGAATGGGTAATAGGTTTTCGTGGGCTGCCAAGGATATTTCTCGGTAAAACAGACAGATGGATTAACTAAAGTTAATGAAATTTATTTTTAGTGCACTAAATTAATTAAATTAGTTGATTAAAGTTAATGAAATTTATTTACTAGTGTACTAAAAAGTAGAATTTTTAAAATTTTAATTGTTTTTCACTTTTTATTTTCATAATTAATGTTATTAATATTAAATATTATAATAAATTTTATGATGTTTATTATATAATATTTATTTAATAATAAATATTATATAATAAAATTATTATTATTATCAATAATTTTTCCTAATAAATATTATTTACAGCATAATAAATATTATTTAACCTTGCGATCATTTGTTCTCAAATTTACCACCAGGTGGCGTTACTCGCATGGAATTAAACTTAAATTAAATTAATTGATTAACTGATAGTTAAGTTCTGAAAATATTAAAATAGTATGTTGTCGTTGATGCCATATTATCAAATCATTGGCAACACGCGTCTGCGGAGTTCGATAACAGTAGCACATCAAAAAGTGGGTGAAAACTCAATTACAAAATTAAATCTATAAAAAGATGAGGCAACGTTATAAAAAAGTGAAAAAAATCTACCTTTTCAATAAAATAATACATGACAAGTTGGAAAATATATGTCTCCCCCCGAAAATAAATGTGCAAAGGTGTATTTCTTTGAACAGATACATCTAAATACAGTGGCGTAGAAAAGGGTGGGCAAGGGGCGTATAGATACCCTGGGTGCCAGTCTTGAAAGACACCAAGAACATGATATTTTTGCGTCTATTTTGAATATTTAACGCAGAAGTCTACAAAAGAAACCAAGGGGGAGGGGTCAAAAAATAAATACTATGGCGTGGGCACCATTTACTCTTGTTTACTGACTAGAAATATGGACCAAATGTGTGCCCACATTTTTCAGGACTTTTTAAGTCCTGAAAAATGCTGCTTAGTAGTTTTATTTGTTACGTTCTTTTCAGAAAATGGGGTGGGTTTGGAATTTGGAGTGAATGAATGTCTGAACAGCTGGAAAAGGATTGTGAGACAGGCAAGTTTAAGACGACCTAATATTTATAAAGGTATTTGGCCTTTCGGTGTATTTGAATGTCTAGCTCGCCACGAATAGTAACAACTGTGCAGTTACAAGATGGCCATCACTGGCCCAAATACTTATTCCATCCATAGGAGGTAAATCCCATCATCGGCGATGATTTACACCACCACTGTTGTACTCTGCAGTAGCGACTTCCCATCCCCATATCTGAGGTACTCCAGGAGAGATAGGATGACCTAATTTTTATTTATTTACTTAACCCTCACCGGCTTCGCCTATCTACCAAAATGGTGTACGGCGCATGAAAGCCAACAGGAAAGATTCACAAAACGTTCATGTCATGACATGAAGAACAGTGTCATAAAACAAAAGCATACAACATGCATGTCAACATTCAGAAAAATTAAGAAAAATACTGACAAAATAAAACAAACAAAAAAAAATCTAAACTAAGGCTAAAAACTAAACTAAACTTATTTTAATATAGAATACAAAATAATATTTCGAAAAGAAATTTTAAAAAATACGAATTATCAAATAAGAATATAAAAAAAATTAGAAGAATAAAGTAAAAATGAATAAGCATAGAAAAAGTTTCATTAAACAGTTACACACTCCGAAATTCCAGAGTTAAGAGTTTGTGAAGAACAATTCTTGAAAAGTTTTGGAAACTGGGATACAAAAGAAGAATCGACCTAATATAAAGAACATGTTAATCCTCTTGTATCATATTAAAGAATTTTCGATATTTAAATATATTATTAAGTCAAAGTAGCAATCGATTTAGAAGACAAAAATGACATGGACTTGGACACGCTGAAGAGGTCCTTAAGTCCTTTAGATTCTTATATTGATTGAAATAACATTAATTGTCAAAATAAGTCGTGTCTTCTAATTAGGAGGCCAAATAAATTTATGGGGCACGGGGTTAGTTAAATTCGTGAGGAAAAAGTTGATCAACATTTTATGGCATTTTAGTATTTTTTTTAAATAGCAAACATAACAATACATGATTCACATGATAAATCACAGATTTCGAAAAGATACAAAGTCTCCGTGAATAAGTTTGGAAGGAATGACCCTGGCTTTGTAAATCTTCTTGAAAGATCATCCAAACACCTATTTGTACTATTTTAATAACAATAAGAACTGTCTTTTGAGAAGGTAACCAGATAAAACAACGACCATCACCCAGTTAGAAGATCGTCACAACCACCGGAAGAATTTTATTGGAATAGAGGAAAAAACGGTAAGCAAAGCCTCTTGTAAAGATCACCCAAACACCAGTTTGTACCGTTTTAATGACAATAAGAAATATCGTTTCCGAAGGTAACCAGATAAAACAACGACCATAACCCAATTAGAAGATCGTCACAACCACCGGAAGAATTTTTTCCCTGTACACTATTTTATTGGAATAGAGGAAAAAACGGTAAGCAAAGCCTCTTGTAAAGATCATCCAAACACCAGTTTGTACCGTTTTAATGGCAATAAGAAATATCGTTTCCGAAGGCAACCAGATAAAACAACGACCATCACCCAATTAGAAGATCGTCACAACCACCGGAAGAATTTTTTCCCTGTGCACTATTTTAATCGAATAGAGGAAAAAACAGGAAAGCAAAGCCTCTTGTAAAGATCATCCAAACACCAGTTTGTACCGTTTTAATGACAATAAGAAATATCTTTTTTGAAGGTAATCGGATAAAACAACGGCCATCACCCAATTAGAAGCTCATCGCAACAACCACTAAAAGACAACTAAATCTTTATTTATCCTATACTAAATCGTTCGAATAGAGGAAAAGATGGGAAGCAGAGCTAAGAAAAAACGGTATTGTTCTCCATTTCGAACGACATCCTTCGGCGAAAGGGAAAAGATCGTCCGCTCTGCTGCCTTCCAAAGGACGGAATCTTTTGTCTTGAGGATGAAACCGAAAACAGAGTCGTCCTTGGAGGAAGAGGGTCAATACCGGGTCAGGATGAGCTTGACCATTAGGGGCCAGAGGTTATCGGGACGTTTCGAAAACGATGTTCGGCCTTGGTCCGGGATTCGCCAAACGATGTCTTGGTCAGGCCGACTCATATTGTGCTTGTTCGTTTACGAATTCTTTCCTTTTTTCCGACTCATCACGAAGCAATGAAACAGATTGCGTATTTGTTATGCAACTGGCATCATAATCACGAGCGTTATGTAACCCGTTGTCATTTGCTTCCAAATGACTAAAAGTCCTTTAAAAAAGGCTTTAATGATTTGCGGGAGTAGAATGGGATACAAGGACGATTTTAATGGTGTGGTCAGAGAAGAAATGCTTTTAAAGTGCGTGCGAGCTTTCGACACTCAGTTTGAATGTTGAAAGATTTTTCTTTATTTGAATTTTTATTTTGAGCTGTGAGCACGTGCTTGCCTGCGATTGCAGAAATGAAGTCGTTGTGTTGATTGAAAATTTTGAACTTTTCAACTGAAAAACCGGGTAATTATTAGTCTGAACAGAGCTGAGAAAGATTTGTAACGTAAAAATATTAATTGCGTTCTCTTTTCTTAAGGTATTATAATTAGAATGCAGAGTAACCTTATCTAGCACTTAGTAACTTATGAAATGTTAGTTTCAAACTCTTTATGCATCGGAGAGGGTGTCAAAACGGTTAATAACGAAAATTAAAATTTCAGAATTCTTTGGCTATCATAAATATCATCCCTCCATTTTCATGAGTTAGTCAAAATCAAGGTGCTGTACAAAATAGTGATGTAAAGTTTCATAAAACAATATTTTTCAGGTCTCTATAGATTCTCCCAAAGCTTCAAGATTCAAATAAATTTTTACGGACATTTATTTAACAAAATAAGCAAATTATAATTTCATTTTTAAATCCATTGTCAGTCTAACAAATATACGATTTGAGGTTATAAAAACTTTATTTACAGCCATCACCTTAAGACCACTCTATTGGCTTAGCTTAAGTATTTAAAGGGCACACCGTATGCGTATTTTAAACCTTTGAGGACGGCCGCTTAACGCTACAGGCAGCGGGCACACCCTTGTGACAGTCGTTCTCAAAGGGTTAATCAGTGGTGTAAAAAGGGTGATACAGTCAGCATCCAGACACTAATGGGCTGTTACACAGCAAAAGACCTCATGCGAGAATATTTCATCATCTAACAAAATCCGACTTTCATACTAGTTTCCTGATATTCATGCGTATTAATATGAAGTAAAGATATAAAAAGATAGGAGATATACCGGAAGTTTCATGAAGTTATTATTAATAATGACCGGTTATTATTAATAAATGCCTATTAATCACATTGACCGTAACATATGCATACAGTAGAACTCCGGGAATCCGAATTAATTGGAGCTGACCTCCGTTCGAATTCCGGGGAATTCGGATTATCCGGGAAATTCGGTAAAATACTCTTGATATACCAAATGCAGTAGAGTATTGACTCTGTGTGCTCTGTGAAGGCTTATGGAAAGAACACGCACGACTCAGTGCACGGTACAGTGGCAAACAAGTTGAGGGTATAAAGAAGATATCTGAGTTTGTTTCTACTCATTAAGATGCTGTATTCATTCTTAAAGAAAAATTCAAATACTTCTTTTAAGTTAGGAATAAACATTAGCTTTGTTTCTGATTCGTAATTCTTATTTTTCCTTCATTTTTCAGTTAAATTTTTTTAGAAAATTTAAAAAAAAAATTCCGATTTTTTCCGAAATTTTGAAATTCTACTGTATTCGGTGAAACTGATTGCCGAACCGCGATCTTCCTGTCCCTAAGCGAGGAATCCTATCCTTCTGTCAAAAACCGAAGCCCTATCTTTGATTGGGATAATCGAATGAAAAAGCCCCTAGGAAAAATTTCAAATCTGTGAGCTGAATAATAAAGATAGTTACATCTGTTCAGAAATATCTAGATCACTCGACCGCCCAACACACACACAGCGGGAGCAGTGGCGGCCCGTGAGCTCAGAAACCAGGAGGGCTGCAAGATAATATTTATCAAGAGAATACATATTTAAAAAGCTAGTTTAACCTTCAGCAGGCCAAATTTTTTGATTCCAAAACCAGGTATGAAATTTCCTGCTTTTCAAACAAATTAAATAACATATGACATTTCCTACTAGTTTTACTAACTAAAAGTTAAGTGAATGTTGATGTGACGATTTTGCTAACGATAAAACCCCCCTCAGAGCTCCATATACACACTTTCCCCCTCGTCCACTTCACTCGATAACACTCTTCCAAAACTGAATATCTTCTTCAAAGAAATATAACCTTCTATCAAGAGAAAGCAAATAATCAGTCAAACAGATGTGTTTCTGTGGATATAACACAAACCGAAACCAAAACACATAAACATCCATTGAGATTGCCACTTTGTGTGAGAATGAGGGAAAAAAAAATAAATTAAAAAGAGAATTTTTTTCTCGTTCAGTTGGCTCCATGCCAGCCAGAGCTGCTCGCCCGGCAGCCCATAGCCCGTTTAAGTTAAAGGGAAAAAGGGTTGCTTTTTATCTCCGGATTTTCTGTGCAATAAATATTTTTTTTGGGGGGGGGGAGGCAGAATACTTTGCAGCTCAGACCTGCTTCTCTCTAACTTGTTGATTCATTTTCTGTCTTCTTTTCAATTTTCTATTACTTTTTTGCATTTTCGAAAGTCATGGAACTCTGAGAGAGAAAAAGTAAGCGAATAAGAGTAAAAACGAAAATACAAGTTAAAAACAATTTTCAGGGAGTGCTGCAGCTCTGCAGACCTAATGGACGAGCCGCCACTGTTTCCGCCACTGAGCAGGAGTATTCTAACTTCGACTTTCTTATATGGTGTGTTGTAGGACCACCTCCTTTTGATTGCATCCGAAATAAGATACAAGTCTAGCATTTCAGTGCCAAGACAACATACTAAATTTCATTGATCTAGCTCGTCTCGTTTATGAGCTATAGCATCCACATGCATAAGTATAGGCAGACAGACAGACAGTTAACCCGTCAATGGATTTGAACTAAATTTCGATATAGATTTTCAATTCTGGCTGTAGAAACATGCTAAATTTTATCCATCTAGCTCATAGAGTCTTTGAGTTGTCCCGTTCCAATGCACTCAAATGGACTGACAGTAGCGATGGGAAAAACCTATCGGTTTGAATCAAAAACCGATTTTTTTTGTTTCGGTTAACCGGTTTTTTCGGTTATTTTTTTGCCCGGTTTACACCGGTTATTATTTTTTTTAAATCCAAAAACCTGAGAAAAAAACCTGCAAAATCAGCTATCAAAAGATAGGCTCGATTTTAGGTTCGAGTTATGAAGTTTTGAATTTCATCACCTTAGGCCAATAAACGGCCACCGCTTCCTCGACATTGAGATGGTCTAAAATAGTCATAGTCAAGCTTTCATAACTCGATTAGTTTTGGTAGCAGAAGAGTGGAACATTTTGTTTAAAATTTCAGTTTGCCAAAAATATTTTAATAAATATGATTAATAGGAACGAGGGACTGTATAAAAATTTAGACTTAGTTTTTTTATTGTTATACATATAGACGCAAACAACACAAAATACGATTATTTACGTCTGTACTCGATTTCTTTTTTTATTTGTCTACAATACTTAATACAATTCTTAACATTTCGTCTACAATACCCACTTATTGTATTAAATACTTATTTATAATCATTACTTATTATATTAGTTAATTATTGTATTAATACTTATTTATTGTATATTATTATTATTAAAAAATCCTGTCCACAAACGTTGCTTTAAAGAAAAACAACTCGAAAACTGGTTTTTTTCAAAAAGCTATTATTTTGAGCGGTTTTAACCGCCAGGTTAAACCGGAGGTGAAATTTTTTTTTTTTTTTTTGCAATAAAAGCTATCCCTAACTGACAGGCATACTTTCCTTTGACGCAGTTCGTCCAAAATTTGTGATACAGCTCTACAATTTTGGTTTAAAGGCCAGATACTAAATTTGAATCGACCAGCTCGTTTCATTTTTCAGTTATAATGTTCTCAGAGGGTTCAAAAATGGATTTTTTTTTCAGTCCCAGGAAGGTCTAAAACTCGGAGATTCATTAAAATCTCGAGGTCGGATTTTTTGATGATTGCAATGCTTTCTATACACCATATACGTAGGATTACCAAAACTTTTAGTTGAAATCCGGACACGCCGGGGTGAGGCTAAGGATTTTGGAGCGGGGTCAAAGTATAGTATAAAATTCTAAAACTTGCCTACCAACGACCCTCTTTCATAACAATAGCCCAGAGGGTTGAAATCTAGAATTTGGTACACACTCTTAAAATGGCGCCAAGTCGCCAAAGCTAATGCAAGTATCACCTGCATTTAGCTTTGGCAACTTGGCGCCGATGAAGTGCAGCGGTCAACGTCTTGCTTTGGCGATTTGGCTGCGTTTTAAGAGTGTGTACCAACTTCTAGATTTCAACCGCCCAAAGTGGGAAGAAGTGACAAAACATTTAATGCGCCAGAATTCAAAGAAGATACAATATTTAAGAATTGTTTGGTAATTCAAAATTACAATAATGAAAAACAGAATTAAGATAAAACTGCCAAAATTTTTAATTTTCAGTTTGAACAGCGGTATGGATAAGGAGGCATATCCACTTTCTCATCAACAATGGATGTAAACAGTGTAAACAATTAATGTAAACAGTGTAAACAATGAATGTAAACAGTGTAAACAATGAATGTAAACAGTGTAAACAATGAATGTAAACAGTGTAAACAATGAATTTTATTTTATTGGCGGAGTAATGTCAGCTTTTTCGAGTACTCAATTGCAATCAAATTTCGCTCTCCGGACGTTTTGAAGATCCGGACACTAGTCCGGACACGAGCTTGAAATCCGGACGCATGGTAACCCTACGTATATGAGAAAATTGAAAGGAAACATGACATAGCTTAACAAGCCCCTATCTCAATTTTTCGAACTTTGAAAGAGGAAGATTCAAATGAATTTTTTCGCAGCCAATACCGAATATTTCTAAATTTTTTTCACGTCTGGTTGGAACATGTGGTCTCATGTTCATAGTCAGTGGCGAATCCAAGGGGGGGAGTATCGGGCTACAGCCCCCCCCAGAGCCAAGCCAGAATTCTTGATTTTATTTAAAATCATTACAATTGTTTTTTCTTTATTTCCCTCTTTAAAAAAATAATTAAAACGTTTCGACATTGCTTTCTGGCTATACAGGCTCGAAAATTTTCCTACTTTTGTAGTCATTCCGCTTGTATTTGTAGTTTTGACGCGGTCGAAGACATTTTTTGGCTAGTTATTTCATTGTAATTTTTATTAAATTATCGAAAGTATTGTAGTGTTCTTTATGATTCTTATTGTCAGGTGAGTAAAGTCTGTAAAGTTAAATAGTTTTGGTTTACTTTAACCTTGAGGTTTGACATTCGTCACGACGATACAAATTTTTATGCCCTCCGCCCCCCCCCCCCTCTCCAGACCCGAATCCTAGATTCGCCACTGTTCATAGTAGATATTACAGTGAAACCTCTCTGAGCGGCCACCCCTCCGTTCCGAGAAAAATTGGTGGCCGCTCTAAAGGGTTTTTGTTACAATTGCAAGATAATTGCTATAATACATAATATAAGCAAGTCTGACACATATTTCTTATTTAAAACGAAGTTTGAGACTTATCTAAAGAGAAAATAGTACTTTATTTAATAATTTTTTACATTTTTTGAAAAAAGGATACAATTTGTGACTGTTTTAAGTTTTTACCCTTTCGAAAAAAAAAAGAAAAAAAAAACATTTTTTCAAGTTCGTTTTTCAGTTTAAAAAGTAAATCTCTAACCGATGCGTTTGTTAAATGGGATGGGCGAACCCACACGGGGGCCGTTCAGAGGGGTTGGGTGGCCGTTGCTAGGGGTTATTTTAACATTAGGTCTATGGGCCGAAAAATCCGTGCCACGAAAAATTGGCCGTTAAGAGGAGTGGCCGCTATGCAGGGGTGGCCGTTCGAAGAGGTTTCACTGTAAAAAAATTCAGAAATATTCGTAATTGGTTGCGAAAAATCCATTTGAATCTTCCTCTTTGAAAGTTCAAAAAATTGAAATAGGTCGGTTGCTTGCTAAACGACGATATAAGCTTTCTGTATTAGCATAGTAAGCAAAATGATAGCTCTGACTTATTTTTACCCTACTAATTAGCCTTAAGCAATCTGCCAGTAAGCAAAGAGTTAAGCAGGTTCTTGCGTATTTCAACTGTCCGTTGGCCGGTGTGAAAGACAACTTGTTGCTCCCACCCTCCTCGAGATATCCCCTGTCGCGCCAGGAATGAATCCTTTCGGAGGGTGCGGAGCGGGAGTTATGTAAGAGGGGGGAGAGAGAATGTGGGTTAAGAAAGCTCGTTCTGCGAGGGCCTTCACCGCGTTTCCGATGAGTGATTCTCGGTGAGTGATGCCGCGATTTGTTTTGGGTCTCGGGGAAGGTCACTCCAAAGGCTGTCAGGCTGTTGTTTTGATAGCGTCGAAGAAAACAATAAGGGTTTTAGTTGTTTTCTTAGAATTGCTTGCGCTCCATGGACAGACCGCTGGGTAACCAGGGACATGCACGAATCGGATCTCGTGGAAAAGCCCGAGTTAACCCAAATTT
>BGPR01000278.1:297835-312183 GCA_013235015.1 Araneus ventricosus
CGTATTTTTGACCAACTGTGCGACTCAGTAGTCGCTGAACTACAATTGCGATTATCAATTTTTTTTGTAACTTCAGATGCTACTCTTTATCTCTGAAATAAGACATTAGTTATGTTTTTAACATATTTAGTTACCGAGATATAGAGGATCTCCCATACAACGTTTTTTGTGGCGTTTTGGAGTGTGAGTCAAATTCCTTCCTGAAACTCCAATGGGAGAAACGTAGTTAGTTAACGTAGTATACGTTAAAAACTTTTTTTGTGCTGAGGGATGGTTGAGGGTATATAACAGTAGGGGTACTCAAAAATAAAAAGACTAATCGAGGGGTGCGCGAGTAATAAAAGGTTGGGAACAGCTGATTTAGACCCATAATAAGAACAAGGATGAAGTGACTAGACATCTCGGATTTAATGGGATAGCTCTGAGTTTTTATTTTGTATCCCTTATTGAGAAATAAATCTTGGATTTGTCACAAATTCGAATTTAATGTTCCAGATTGTCCCATTTTTTATTTAGAAGTAAGTAGTTCCTATTAAATTTTATAAAAAAAATATTGACTGGAATTTAATTTTAAAAAAATCAGCTTCCAAAGAATTCTTTTTCCCAAATTTTACTATATTGGTTGTCCTCTCTAATCGTGGCCAATAGTTAACTTCTCGTGTAAAATTCAACGAGTTGTGAATATTTGAATATCACTATCTTAGACCATTTTAACGGCCGACAGGAGGAAGACTCGCCAATCAACGGACGATTTCAGATAGGGGTGGCCGTTGATTGGCTGAAAAATAATGAAATTCAAAGCTTCATAACTCAGTCGGTTTAGTCGCAGAAGCACGGGTCAGTCAGGTCCCGTTAAGACCGGGGGTCCTTGGTGTGATGCCAGTCCTACTATCTTATAGTTAGGCCACTGCACGCAGCATATCAAATCTAATTGTATCAGCTCAATTAACATACTCCATCGATATCCTCATGGTTAACTTCGATCTTTTCTAAAATGCACGGGACTTTATTTTCAAATATAAAATTTGTTATTTCTGCATTTTTCTCGTATTGCTCTTTTCTAATTTAATTTATGGACTGGATGAAATTTCAAACATATTCTTAAAAAGATTTTAATAAACAAACCGTGAATCGATTTCCGCTTTTTTCATGTCAATCGAAAGTAAGATTTGTAGACTCTATCGACCACCCATGGGGAATAATTCAGATTTTCACACGTTAGCAAATTTGTCCATCAAGCACGGAGCGACTGAATAGTGTATGAGAATAAAACTATCTACTTGGTGATTAAGGGAAATATATATTATTTGTAGAAGGGATCGACTTCTAATCTTTCATTGGTACAGCATTTGCACCAGCTCATACATACAGAAAAAATTCCACCGTTACACGTGTTTATTTCTCGTAGGGAAAAAGTTTAAAACATTTCTTCTCATTAGTTATAATTTGGCACAATATATATCCTTGCAGAACCCTCTGCCAATAATTAGCTTTCAAAGCAAACCATTCTGATAGCCGTAACACAATGTAACATTGATTCATTCAGCCGAACACTATGAATCTGCATAGCTTTGCATTATCACCAGCATAAAAAGGATAATTCCGCTAAAGAATGACTCGAAATGATCCACAAAACATTATTATTTCCAGTGAAAAGTGTGGACGTCAGTTCAAAATTATAAACATCACCCCCATAATTCCTCCGTTGTTTTTCGCCTAATGCCCGAAGAAAGTGCGAGCAATCCCATTTAAGACAGTTCAATTTCCATATCGCATGTGATATGGAGCGAAATGACTATTATTTCGGCGTTATACAACAATCTTACATAAGAAAGGAATCAAAGTAACTGTTTCGTCGTGATGTTGTTACACGATTTGCGGAGCAGGGTCCAAATTACGCATTCACGGTGAAAGCGAAAGCGAAGCTGTGGGTCAGGCGCGCACTATTTGGCACAGTGGCCTCTTTCTGCGAAGATGCGATGGACCTTGGGCCCAAAAGGGTCCCGCTGGACCTTGACACGGCTCTCCCACAACTGAGGTGGGTGGACACCCCGGGCCGCTTTTTCTTCTTCGCGCTGCTCACTTTCGATCGCAGTGTTGCTCGTGGTGATGTAATCGAGTCCCTCAAATAACCGGACTGGACACAGCCAAGAAAATTTCCATCGCAGGTGGTTGGTACAGGTTTAGGGCAGGTGGAGAATTAGATAATGCAGCTTTTGGATTTGATGAAGAAGTTTAGATTATATATATATATATATATATATATATATATATATATATATCAAAACAAACTAGAAACAAAATACAAATTCAAAAACATACAAGACACAATGGCAAAAAAATAAACAAAAATTATAATAAATTGAAAAATATCATAGATATATATTAGGAGCAAACATTCAAACCATGCTTTCTCCTTCAGATACAATTTTTCAGGAAACAGTAAACAAGCTCTGCAGGTAATACTTTTTGATTGAAACCTCAATTTTCTAAGTAGGTTTATAATGGGATAAAACTTGTTTCAGTTGAAAATAATAGTATACAGTTGTACTATTTAATGTTGAGTTCAAAGAAAAATCACTAACTCATTTTTTCTTTTTTTGGAGAAAACACGGTTTGAATGTTTGCTCTTCATATATATATATTCTCTCTCTCTATATATATACACAGGCTGTTCCCGAATTCCTGGCCCAAACGTCAGGGGATTATAGAATATACCGAATCTAGCAATATTCTGCATAGAATATGAAAGGTCCAGAGGAAAAACGATAAGGATTTAATATTTGAAATTTTATAGGTAATGAAAAACAAAGTTTCCAGCAGTCTCCTGGATACGTAGCTAACAATGCCAATATCATTATTTGAATTTTAATTATTTGAGTCAATACAATACATCACGATGCGTGAAAAAATGTATTAAAAAATCGCTGCAGAGTATGTATATAAAAATAATATCCTGAGCAGATAAAAGTATTATAAAAGTATGATAAGTCAGAAATAAAAGTAGAAAAAAGTATTGCGAAAAATTGTTCGGCTTAAAACTCTGGCTCTACTACTTCATCAACAAAATGTGCTCTTCCTTTTCACCAATTTCATATTATCGCAGAACAATCTTGCTTCAGGTTTAACCAGAAATCTTTTTAATTGTTGAAGATCCTTATATTTCGCCGATGAAATTGGTAAGGGTCTATTGTATAGAATCCTCAGTGGTTGCTTCATTGGTTACCCTTTTCCTTTTTCCCTTCTCAGGCTCTTTACACCAGCTTAGAACTTGTGTAGCCTCCAAAAAGTACTACGATGTACCTCATCAGTCTTCCCTCTGAGCGCGCAGAACCTCAACGTTTTCTCCCAGTTGTAAATTACTTGAAACGTGTAATTCTGATGGTATCTTATCGTCTTCCCTCTGAGTGCGCAGAACCTCAACGTTTTCCCCCAGTTGTAAATTACTTGAAACGTGTAATTCTGATAGAATCTTGTCGTCTTCCCTCTGAGTGCGCAGAACCTCACCGTTTTCCCCCAGTTATCCATTACTTGAAACGTGTAATTGTGATGGAATCTTGTTGTCTTCCCTCTGAGTGCGCAGAACCTCAACGTTTTCCCCCAGTTGTCCATTACTTGAAACGTGTAATTCTGATGGAATCCTTCATTTCAATCCTTCATTTGACTTTCCCATTTTCAAGTAGATATAATAAAACTGCATCCATCGAGCTATCATATGGTTCTGAAACCTCAAAATCAGAAAATTTATCGGGACCCTCCTTGTTTTCCCCCTGGACTCTTCAATTAAGCTCTCAAAAGCAGCCAAAAGTCGGAAATGAAACGCTATACTATCTTGCTCATAGATGCATATCATACTATCATGTGATTAGATGCATTCACAGAAATACATGATGTATCAGAATTCATGGGATAGACATCAGGGAGGGTTTGGGCACACTGAATCTAGTAATATTACATAGCAGAGATGTAGGGTGTCCTAGAATTCCAAAGATACCATTTCTATGATGGCATCTAGCAACAAGAAAATGGCTGATTTCCGATTCTTGGTTGCTTTTGCGTCTATGTGTTCAAAATATTGCCAGATCTGTGCGTTCTACCTCCTCTTAACGTTTGGACCATGAATTCTAGGACACTCTGTATACTGGTTTAGATTCTCCGGGAGGGGGCACCTCGGAAATGGGGATGAGAAGCGGCTTGACTCAGTATATCAGTACTTCCTGGAGATACAATAATGGTGATGCTGCCTAAGGGGACATACGACTCTTAAACCTCGAAAAAATGGTGGAAAATTGTCAAATTCGATACATTATATCTCTGAAACAATGCAATTTACAAACTCGCTTATTTTTTCTAGAAAAATATCTGTCATTTCTCTTATAGTACACACATTTTCAAACCTTCATGTTGATATGTATTTATTTGAGAGAGTAATAAACATGGGTTAATTTTTGGAGAAAAAATGAAATAGTCACCTTGCGCGCATGATTACGAATAAAATATTTATCTAAACACAATATTTTGGGTATCTAAGTATCCCAAACAGTCTGTTTAAGAAACTGAACCTCCATCTATTAACATTTAAATTTAATTTTTATTTTACATTCCAATTTAAAATAAAAATGTTAAAAATAGTTAACATTTCAAATTTTCTACCTCCCCCAAAACAATTCTTTGGAGAATATGTTTAAAAATGTGGTTCAATTTGTATAACATAGCAAAATACATATCCGGTAAAAATTGTATGCAAAAATATTCAATAGTTCTTGAGATATCGTGCGCGCAATATCAAAACAACACATTATGAGATACAGCGCTTTAAAGATATGACCACATTTTATGTTTATGTTGAAGAGATGATACATTTTCCTTCATAACTTTCATGATTAAAGGAATTTTTAAACGCGTATTGTTTTAAACTGTTCAGAGAAGATAGGAAAATAATATATACTTTTTTCATAAAATTGGAAAATTTTCGACGTTTAACAGTCGTTTGTCCCCTTAACGGATCCATCGCCGATGGCGGGACGTGCCTGCTTCGGGAGGTGTCTGTGCATGGGCAGCCCGCAATGGAGACTATTTTGTGCAGATCACAGTA
Organism: Araneus ventricosus; assembly: GCA_013235015.1. Classification (NCBI taxonomy): domain Eukaryota; kingdom Metazoa; phylum Arthropoda; class Arachnida; order Araneae; family Araneidae; genus Araneus; species Araneus ventricosus. Next base: position 302,931 of record BGPR01000278.1, read on the forward strand.
TCCATATTTCTTTCTACAGTGGCCGGTCATTCAGTTTATCCTGGTATTTCGGCAGGGCTAGAGTTTCTTTGTATAATTGTTCAGATTGCATCAGTTGGAAAGTGTGGTGTGAAGAATGCATAGAAAATCATGAACAGAAGAAATTATTTTCAAACTAAAGATATAAATTGATTCCATTCTAAGATATTGACTTTAATTATCATAATAGTTCAAAGTTCTTTATGAAATTTTAATTAATTGTAGAGACATTAATTCCAACAGGATTGCAAGGAAATAACAATATTCTCATAAAACTCCTAGGAGCTTTTTGGGAACCATTTCCGAACTACTTCCTTAATGCGAACGTCCTGCTGGAATCATTGCCCTTTCGAGACTTCATTCATTTCACTAAATATTGCGAAATCGCATGGTAGAAGATCTGGACTGTAGATGGTAATTGAAGTCAATCTACTTGAATTGACCGTGTGTGAGTGATTATTTTCATGCACAATGGCTTAGCGAGGGTAAATGGCGTCGGGCATAAATATATTTTTCGCCTCTTTGGTCTCTAACGAACTTCCAGCTACTTTGTTCCTTACGAGGTACTTTCTGCGCAGTCTAGTGATCAGAAATTTCCTCTCTAGTGAGTTCCCCCCCCCCTGAGATTTTCAAATATCATTAATTTTTTTCTAACGTGAACTTTTCGCCTATAGTATAACAAAGGGAACGTTCGAGACATTTGATTCGTAAGAGGGCAAAATCTTAGACATATTCTGAATCCGGGACAAAGGGACGAAAATCGAGACTGTCCCAGCTTATCCGGGAAGTCAGGTCATATTACTTTTCTGTTTATACTGTTTATAGTCAGTGTCGTTAACAGACATTATGTAGCCCCCAGAAAATGTTTAGGAGGGGCCCTTAGGAAATTAAACTCATCACTACCACTGCATATAAAGCGAAGTAGAAGCAGCTACTATGGGAAGGCCCTCCGAGACAGGGGGCAGGAGGGACAAAATCCCCGAGATCCGGACCGACCGGGGTCCGCCGTCTGGGATAAGGAATTTTTTAAATTTTTTATTTTCAAAATTATTTGTATTTATCCATGACAAATGGGATTCAGTACGAGCTGAACTATATCTTTACATGTATTTTCTCTGAATATAAAACTCACAGATTCTCATTATATTAATCGACATTTCAGTAGGTGGATCAGCGTTAGATTTTCGAAACATTGTGACGTGATTCGTATGTGACGTGACCGGGCAACTAGAAAAGATGTCCTTCCACTGATTAGCCACCACAGTCATAATTTGTAAGGAGGCCTGCATGTCAATGTATGTGTGTGTGTGTGGGGGGGGTATGCTAATACTTTGTCCCGGGGCCCGTCTTGGCTCTCGGAGGCCCCGCCTTTCGAACTAGGTCTGAGGCACCTTAAGATCGGGAGTTCCTGACATTTGCCAATTCTGAAACATTATAGTTACGCCACTGTCTGTAATTATAGGACACCGCTGTAAAACATTTTTTTATTGCTACAGACAGAAATGTGTGGGGATCATCATTCCTACCAAGTTCTTCAGCTAAGTAAATATACGCCTATTTCGCCGAAATCTTTCGTCAGGTAAATGGCGTCAATCACTCTTGTCTCGAGCCCACATTTTTCTCCATTACGTTGAGTTTGCACAACAGATATTTGACAGTGAGTTTCAACGACTCGAACAAACAATCCAAAGAAGCCTCGCTTTTTCTTAAAAAAACAGTCAAATGTGTACAATTTCATTCGGAAACCTTATAATCCCCTTCTTATCTGTAAGTAGGATTGGACACTCGAGAGGGAAAGTGACCTTGAGCCCATGGAATAGCAATATGTCATTTGTTTCATACCATACAACTCCCTATTTTTTCCCTCTCGCGTTTTGGACAGGCGGTTTTTGTTTACTTCTGGAGGTCATGAACAGTGAAAGTATTTTGGCTCAGGGCGTTCGCGCCGGTTTTTCCCAAGACGCCAGTGAACCGTGGAGGCATTTCTCGGCGAGATTTTTTTCTTCCTTTATAAGGTTTTATACAATCCATTCCGCAATTAATCAACTCGTTAGGATTCGGTGTCTCCGGGTGAACTCTCTAAACCTGCTTTGAGGCAGAAAAATTTCGTTGTTGATCTTTTTTCCCTACGTAACTCTTTAGGGGTTTATCCACAAACTCATTAAAGCCAAAAACTCGGATGAAAAGAACTAATAAAGAAACAATTAATCGATTTGTACCAGCCAAACTTGCTGTCGTGGGTTTTTCAGATCTCACTATCTTGGGTTTCCCAAAGATTTGTTTAAGTGTACGTATTATGGTTTTAGATTGTGGGTTTGAGACTTTTTTGAATGCAGGTTATATAATTTGCAGCAAAGTATTTTTTCACTCGATTTTATTTTATTTTTATTTAAATTTTTTTAGAAAAGTCTAGATTATGAGATGAATTAGATAAAACATTTTAACAATTAGTTTTAGAGTTTTGGGAAAGCACTGAAGTATCAGTTGAGAGACTAGACGTTCCTGATACTTTTTCCCGACAAATGTCCTTAGTTTATCGCAACGTTTATTTAAAACTACAATAGTGATTTTGAATAAAATTTCAAGAAACGACCCGCTTAAATTTAAAAAATTAACACATCTGAAGAGCTTGCTTTTCCAACTTTACCATACATAAAATACTGTAATTGTATAACAATATTATCCATTTTATTTACTATTTCATTAATTACTAGGTGATAACCTGACGTTGTTCGGGATCCATATTTTTTCATATGTTCACCTCCATTTCTTTTTCTACATATAATCTCACTAACTTTCCCCAACAAACGTAAATATCCTTTCAAATCTAGCCTTTTTATTATCACGAAGAACGCGGAGAAATTTGGAAAAATACCAGTTATTTTAAACTTTTAAACAATAAACCATTTATATAATAAATAATATATATTTACAATGAACAATTCTATTACACAGAATTTTCCCGGCGTTGCTGATTAAAAATAAAAAAATCGTTAGAACGAACAAAATGTCAATAAACAATATACGTTGCAAAATAAAACACCACAAAAGATGGGAATCTGGATAAAAATTTAAAAAACTCTTGAACTTCGGTCGGCTTTTCCCTTATCCCGCTCTGGAGGGTTCCCAGCTGGGCCCAGGTCCCGGGGATGTTGCCCCTCCTTCCTCCCTCTCCCCCTCTCGGCAGGGCTGCTCCCAAACATGTTCCCTACATTATTTTCAAGCTACTCATTCTTTTTTGTTACCCCCAATTCATATATTTTTAATTTTCTGATTGATTCGCCTAACATTTACAGCGGCGAACAATGGATGTCGCAACAGCACTTAGTGCATTTTGTATGGAAACGAGGCGAAGGTCGGCACCGGAAAGAAATTGGTCAAATATTCATAAAAGAGCGGCTTTCGGTTTCCCATTTCGCGTAACCCATTTCTCAATTTCTTTTTCTACAATTTAGAGAAAGTAAAAAAAGAAGGAGACAATAAATAAATAAATTCCAGCCCCACCTAATCACACGCGAGCCGAAAAATTGGATTTTCTTCCGACTCCTTCTTCTTGCGGTTACGTCAGGTGAGTTTGAAGGTCTCGAAGATCGGAATGTGAGATAAAAGAGAGGGAGAGAGAAAAGAAAAGATCCAATTATACTCCCCTTTCTTTTGTGGCACGTTTCACACTTGGCCCACTGACACGACGGTCAGTTCGGTTTGGGATTGAGTGCCAAAATGGGAATGTGTGCGATTTCGTCATTTGATTTCAATCCGATCTTGAAAGTTGCGATGGTAAACCAGCTCCCCTGCACTTTCTTGAATACTTACATAATGTGGCGTGTTTTGTGTTTCCTAGATTAGTTGAGACAATCGAATATGAATTTTGTTTCTCATCCCTTTGACGACGGCCTCCAAAACTTGCTACAAATATACAATTTTGTTGTCTAGGCAACATATCGAATTTCAGTTGGGTAGCTTGTTGCATTTCTGAGTTATCCCGTTAACGTACTCACGAACAAATAGACCGACAATACAATACAAATATACACCGACACGGTCTACCCAAAAGGGTGTAAGTCAGTAAATAGGCCGATGGGGAAAAAGATAGACCGACAAAACAATACAAACACACACCGACACAGTCTACCCTAAAAGGGGGTAAGTCAGGAAATAGGCCGGTGGGGGAAAAGATAGACCGACAATACAATACAAATACACACCGACACAGCCTACCCAAAAGATGGTAAGGCAGTAAATAGAGCGGTGGGGAAAAAGATAGACCGACAAAACAATACAAACACATACCGGCACAGTCTACCCAAAAAGGGGGTTATGCAATAAATAGGACGGTGGGGAAAAAAGATAGACCGATAATACAATACAAATACACACCGATACAGTCTACCCAAAAGGGGTTAAGGCAGTAAATAGGATGGTGGGGAAAAAGATACACCGACAAACAGTCCAACGTTTGGACTGTTTCAAACGCAGATTTGGTTTATTCGGCAGTATTTTGTCACATATCTAAAAATCTGGTGTTAGAAACATAAGCCAAATTTCATCCGTCCAACTTGAGTTATCGGGTTCACAAGCGCACGGACGGACAAACTTAGATTAATTTCGTCCAAAATTTGACAGAACTCTACAACCTAAGTGTAAAGACTACATACCGAATTTCACCCATTTGGCTCATGGTTCAGCTTATCGAGTTCAATGATATCCAGTCATAATTCCAAAAATGACTTTTTTTCGTAGTTAGTTCATCAGTGGATTTTTAAGTTCTGTCAAACGTCCATCCTAAGATGTGGTCCGGAAGTTTGAGAAGGAGGTGGGTGCTCAGCTGTTGCTCTTGCCATCTAACCATGGTTCAAAATGACGAGTTCCATCTCAAAATAATCCTCCTGTTGCTTCAAACCGGGATGTTAATATAACTAAACTAAACTTGACCCTTTGTACTCCGAAAGATAATAAGATTCATAATTAGACACGCGTGAGTGTAAGAATTGATTTAGCGATTTAGGAAGCTGAAAAATATTGTTATTACTTTGCTTCAATTCCTAAAAATTAATCTGCGTGTTTTCGCTATTATATGGTTTTTATAATAAGCGCTATCGAACAAGAATGTGTAAAAGACGCATCATTCAGAATGTCGAGTCTGACTCGACATAAGAATGCAAAAGGTTAAGTAAAGTACTGAATCGTGTGATGATTTGAATTACGTTTTTATATACTTTCTTACATAGGTCCTCTGAGGCAGAGATCGTTACCCTTCTTTAATTCTCACAGGTAGAGCAATAGTTTTACATTTACGCACTAGATGACGCTACCGTCGTTTTTAATTTAGCACCTTAAGAAAGGAATAGCGTTCTGAAAACTCATATCTCATTGAAATAAGGAGATATTAATATCAAAACTATGATTTCTGATTTAAAAACGTTTTTAACCTATTGCACCAAAACATGAAAGTCATTCTTTTACTTAGTTGTACCAGATCTCATGAGAGAATTTTGTTTAATATAAAGTCGAAATAAGTTCTCAGCTTTCAAATCGACAACAGTGTATTGCAAACAGCTAATCCTATTTCTGGAAATCATGCTGTTTTCCGAAAGTTTTTGATTCTGATATTCTTTATAAAAGTATAAAAAGGCTTCAGATGTGGAATTAGGGTTAATTCTAAACTAGCTCTACTCAGCGATTCTGATCTTTTTACTATGTCGGAGCTAATTTTCTATAACATTCTTGATCGCAAAAATCTCCGATGATTTTTTATTGAATTTCCTCTCTTCTAAAGAACTGCTGAGTTTGAAATAATAAATATCAAAATATCGGGGATGTTACTTGTATCTATTTATTTTTAAGATCCCAAAGAATTTCATTACCCAAAAGCTCATCGTGGTATCGGGACATAATTCTGACAAAAGAAATCCCGACAAATCAATATATAACTCTAACACTCTGTATTTTTTGCTTTATATTTTAGATTAACTATTTCATTGTATTATTTTTATTTATTTGCATATCTTTGTATTTTTTCCGATACCCCCTACATCTTCCTCTAGTTACCGTCCGGATTGAAAGTCTGGTGTTTAGAGGTGCCTGACTGAAGTGCAGAAAGCCTGGTTACTTTGCTAAAAACTATATTATTGCTTGCATCTTGTAGTATACTAGCTGTAGCACGAGATTTCGTCCGCTTAGTAACACATTATTAGTTTCTTGTTGCTCAAGTTAAAGTATTTTCATGTTTTTATAGTTTTAATGTAAAAATACTTTTATTTGAAATTACTAATATAATAGCCCAGATCTGACTCTCGGTACCGCTCTGACGTCACCAGCAATAAAACTCGCGACATAGCACTGCGAGACGTTAAACAGCATCATTTCATTGTTAGAGAACCTAAATTTCAGTAATTTTAAATTTAAAAGAGTAATTGTCGTTCTAATTTCAAATTTAATAGCTCTAAAATAGGGAAATAAAATTTTCTATCGATTGATATAAAATTTATCTCGCTATGATCAATAGTTCCCGAGACATTTTAAATTATATTAATCCTATATTTCAAATTAATTTCCGTTTTTTAATAGAATGTAGTAAATTACGTCAGCGATATATCATGCGCGTGATACAGTTTGGACGCCACGATGCATCTGATTATTAATTGCCAATCGTGATGATATAATTTGATAATATTTTTCGGAAACGTTTGACAAGCAGAGAAGTGTTTTGTTTCGATTAGAATTTCGAAAAAGAATTCCTTTGAAATTTTAACTTTTGACTTCACACTGAATGTTGTTTACCAAGAGGATTTTTGAATAAAGAAATATGTAAATAAAAAAACAAATTCCTGTCATAAAACACATGTTTATTTTATTCTTTTTCAATCAATGTTAAACTTTTCTATCGCATATATCTATTTAAACACGTCATATCTGACGGAAATCTCTCGAATGAAGAGGCAATTTGCATCCGTCGTACCATGACGGGTGATTTTCTAGTATTATAATAAAAATCCTTTTGTCATATGAAATGAAAATATCAAGTGAATCAAACGATTTTTAATTTTATCCATAAGTTATTAATAATTTTTAAAGAATGACATGAAATTCAATTAAACATGTTGTTTCAGTTTTATTCATATAGATTAGCACTCGACGGGGTTCCAGTACAAAAATTTTCTATCGTCTGCGCCTTTATTTTTAATTTAAATGAGAAAATTTGTCGCAAGAAAGATTTTTAAGATCTTGCAGTTTCTCAAAATATTATAGACTGTCCCAAAAGATTTTTAAAAACAGCATTAAGCTAATTTTTTCATAAGTTATTAATAATTTTTAAAGAATGATACAAAATGAATCATTAAGAATGATTCAAAGCAAATCAACATTTAAATATCTATCCACCTTTAAAAGCCGTAGTTGAAAAGTTTTGAATCCATTTTTAATTAACAGGTAACCTCAGAACAATTTGCAAGTTAATGATTTGCGAGTTAATATTTATCAATATAAGTAAGGTAAAAAAGCAATCTTATTTGAATACCTCTCTTTCTCATGTTTTGGTTGTTTTATAATCAATCTACTAAACAAATCTTGGGCATTGCCATGTTCTTTTCTTGCGCACTACTGCACATGTGCAATAGAAACATAGTTTTTAATTAATTAAAAATTCAGTGCTTGGTATTTCTGTGAAGAACTGACGTTTAGTACCATAAGGAACTGCAGACTTCTGTTGAGTAAAGCACTTGAACCTTTGCGAGTTGTTGGATATATGACTCACAATTACAGCCCGATTTTCAGCCATCATTGAAAAGTCAATGTATACCAGATAGAACAGGGAGTAAAAGAGGCACGCGCCGTCACCACATAATTTTACTATTCTGCAAGAGATCTGTAATCTGTCAATCTCATCAATTTCTACATCCATAATTATAGATTTAGTTAAGTTAGTAGGTTAAGTTAGAATATCAGACGTTCAATGTCCGGTCTAGAAGGATAAAAAAATTCGTTTAATAAGTATGTAGAACACACATACAAGATAAATGCAAAAGAACTAGAAAATATTCGTAAAAGAAGAATAGAAAAGAAAGAAGAAATCCGTAAAAGCAGAATAGAAAAGAAAGAAGAAATTCGTAAAAGGAGAATAGAAAAGAAAGAAGGAATTCGTAAAAGAAGAATAGAAAAGGAAGAAGAAATTCGTAAAAGAAGAATAGAAAAGAAAGAAGAAATTGGCAAAAGGAGAATAGAAAGAAGAAATCCATAAAAGAAGAATGAAAAGAAACAAGAAATTCGTAAAAGAAGAATAGAAAAGAGACAAGAAATTCGTAAAAGAAGAATAGAAAAGAAAGAATAAATTTGTAAAAGAAGAATAGAAAAGAAAGAATAAATTTGTGCTCGTGAAGACAATTTGGGCGAACAGGCTAAATATGAAGCGAAAAGCAATGTTGTTATTCCATGTCCAGCATGTTTTTAGAAAGATAAAGCAAGAGGTCAGATTGCACTACCACTGAAACTAATTGACAGCGCACGTGCACTGCATTTTCGTTTTATATTTATAAATCCGGCATTTTTTTTTACTATGAGAATATGTCTGAAATGTAAAACACAAACTCGTATTCTCACTATTTAGAGTTAGATTCTAATCATTCATTATCATATCATTAATTATTTTTGCTGTAAACTATTGTACATAATATATTATATCTGTATTATTTGTTGCAGTTGAGTCTTCTTTCTTGAGTAGGAATTCCAGTTCTTGAGTTAAGGTATAACATCGGAATCCCAAAAACTACAAAGTCTGCTTTTCTTCTTTTGCTTTTTAGGTTTCATATATTTTCTCAACACAAACAGCAACAGCACAATACAATTTTTTTCAATACCTATTTACAAAAGGTTCATCAAATAAACCTCTCAAAATATCGACAGGAATAACTTTCATAGAGCAACGCGCCATCATCAGATCTCAGTAAATATTTTTTTTAAAAAGATAGATGAAGGAGATCTTCCTCGCATGCTCCGAAAAAAGCTGCAGACGATAACAATAAAAACATTGTTAGAAATTGAGTTTGAAAACATTTTCAAAAATTAATTAAAATTAAATGGGAACCGCATGAAAATGAAATTAGTGACATTGGATAGCTAATTTTTGAGCTTTAAGACGATTATAAAATGGTTTTTGTACAATAATATATTCCGAAGTTATTGCGGATGAGTCAGTGAGTGACTTTCTCTTTTATATATATAGATTCCCAAACTATATTGT
>BGPR01000278.1:312193-371831 GCA_013235015.1 Araneus ventricosus
CACTAAACCCGTATCATTTTATTGTTGACAATCAGAAATAAGTTCTGAAGAATGATCCATATTGTATTGGTCTTTAAATATGGAAATTATTGAAAAGACTCCCAAATTCCTTTAATATTACTAAAAGATAGTCTAGTTGTTTTACTTAATGATAATAGCCATCCTTTTCCAAGGTAAGAGGAAACATCCGCTGAACTTGGCAATGAAAAAGTAGTCTGCATGTATTGTAAAAATAGAAAAAAAGCTAGGATATAGTCAATGCCTTTGACTTTTACTTTCTAGATGACCCTGAAAACATTGTCTAAATGAAGAAAGTGCAAGGTTTAGGATTGGGGATGAATCTTACCGAAGACGAATCTAAAGTAAGATCCTTGAGATCAGGTCAAAATTAACATCCATAATAGGAATTACAACATATGGTGCTCGAAAGATATGAAAATTGCTCAATGGGCGTAACGACTGTCAGCTAGAGCATGTTTGTCATAAAATAGTAGAAAATGATACAACTAAATGTATCGTTTCGTGATAGATAAGCCGAAAAACCAAAATGCTTTTTGGCACAATGAGGCGTCTGCCATTTTAATGGAAATTACTACTCGCTGAGGGAAAGTTTCAACTCGTGGTATCATTAATATCCGGAGATGATTTACTGTGGCTCGTTCAATGGACAAACGAGATAGTAAATGATGAACACTTCGTCTCAAGGTCTGTCCGATTCCTGAATTATTCCGATGATTTAATGTGCTTGCATAACCTTCCAGATTAGCCGACGGAGGAGGAGGAGAAGACCCTTCGCCAGACGGGCATTTTTGCCAGAGATGCATGCATTATAGTATGGATTACGTAAAGCAAAGATTATTTCGCACTATCTTCATGAAAATCACTTGGTGCAAAATCACGTTCTTTGAGAATCCCAAGGACACCAGTTAATGATTTGCTTCTTCCCAAAGATGAAGATAGCGATATCAACAGACAAAGAAAAATTCATATTGAGATTAAAATTTTTTTCAAAGGTCGTAGTGTCACATACCATTTTCAACTAGAATATCGAAAATTGCTATTAGAGTTGGGTTGATACCAGGTTTTGCTGTATTGGGTACAAGTTGATACTGATAAGCGCTTGTACCTGATACTTTTTTATCTGATACAGCCGATAACCGATCCCTTCTTGTTGCTACGGTAGTGGGTAGTTGGCAATCGGGTAGTGATTTTAGATTTCTGCCTTGGCGATACTAGCATGTGTTATGTGTGTGCTTTTTTAAACTATCTATATATATTATTTCTTATTATTACCTGGAATAAAATCATTTCGAACGCATTTTTCTTACCTTTTCTTGCATTGTTTATTAAGTATATAAGATTGATGTAATTTTGTATTATTAAATAAATATATTTTGCTTTAAGCGATTCTGTATTCGAAACAAATAAGTAACTCAGACAACAGAATTATTTTTAGTAAAATAAATTGAACATAAAAATTAAATGCTGAACTTGAGTAGAATTTTCAGAATATAACGATTTAAAAAATATAATTAAACAGAAAATATTTATACTTTAAAATATAAATATACGATGAAATATTTAAAAACAAAATGAAAACGATACTGTTGCTATCAGTCTTTTAAGTTTTAGAAAAGTCTTAACTTTTTAAAAATGTTTTAAGAAATAATGTACAAAATTAAAATTAGCAACTAAAGCTAAAGGTAACGAACAATTTTGGAAGAGATGGAGATAATAGTTTTTAAAGCTAAACGTCTATAGAGTTTAATATGAACAACTTAAAACAAAAAACATGAAATTTCTCTTGAATTAAGAAAAGAGGGAAGTAGGTATATTAACAAAAGTATAACATTGAGAACATGGTACAACAACAAAAGAGTTAAAAAGAGAGATAAAAATAATTCTATTTATAGTTTTAAAAAACTAATTTTTTTACTTTGTCAGAAGATAATCTTGTTTTCTGTCATTTAAGATCAGTGCCACTATCGAAAAAATGAGTTTTCATGGAACGGATGTCACAATCACGCAAAAATGTTTTCTGAATAGTTTTTTTAATACAGAAAATTGTACCTCTCTTCTTGCCACTATTTTAATCGTTCATTAATAAGGAAGTACCTACCTACTTCGGAGAAAATTCTCGATCGAGATTTTCCTACACGCTTGTATGATGCTGAAATCCTATCGTATCTTTTACGCAAAATTAATGCATTACATATCAATCCCACACATACCAATCCCAGCTCGGGAATCTCGCCTTCCGATACACTTAACTATTTTTTCTCTCCTTTCCACCCCCATCCGTCATGACTTCAAAACCAAGGCCACATGCACTTAATCGTCATACCTCTACTGAAAACGCGAAGCTGTCCCCAACCTGGAACTGTATCAATCTGATATTTTGTATCATATGATACATGTATCATGTTGATACTTCATATCAGCCGACCGAAAAGGAACGCGACGTAAGCGATTACTGATAGAATGCCCGCCGTACTTTGATGCCCACTGTTTGCAATTTTTACCAACAACCCTGATTTTATTATCTTATCGTTTGGTAAAAATACTCTTGCTTTCTATTCCGCATTTTAAAAATTAATTAGATTTTATTCCTTTTCTAAAACAACATTCGGACTTTATGTATTTTCTGTAGCGATTGCTATGCAGTTGGATTATGTTCTTTTTAACTTAAAGCGTCTTCAAGTCATATATTTTGGAACAATATGGTTAACGTGATGGCTTTTGTGCCTTAAAACACAAAAAATTTTGAACTTGGAAGCTTCCGTTCAGGAAAATATTTGTACCATGAAATCTGAATCCTTTGACTAAAACAGAAAATGTCACCAATGTGATTTCATGGAGATAAGTGCAAAAATAGAAATACTTAAGGTATAATAATGAAGAATGTTCGAATCTTCGAATTTTTACATTTTGCATTTTTAAAATCAGTGGAATATTAGGTACAAACTCGAAAAACGTTTTTGTACAATTGTTCTTTTTTTCCCATTATAACGGCAAAGAGTCATACGGCAACGCATTTTTTTTTCTGTTCAAAAAATTTGTGCCAAATGTAAACAAGCCGAAAGATGTTAGAGATATGCGCAGTTACGTTTATCATGTGATTGTGACGTCACAGGAATTGACTCATTTTCTGATCATATCTGATTTTTACGCTAAGAAATTTCTTTCATATCAGAGATTTTTAAATTTCTCGGTGCTGTTAGTTGCTTGTAAAATCTACTTTTCTTTAACAACAGATATCGGTGCCTTCGAACATTAAACACCATTTACAACGCCACGTGTTTAAGTACGTGATTAACGGTAATCTCCCCCCTCCCCCCTAAATTTTTTCATTTCATCCCATGGCTGGACTTTTCACCTGCTTGTACATAATTAGAAGAACATTTATTTTTTCGAACTGTCCGACATTGCAATTGTCAGGTGCAGTGAAATTGCTGGAAGGTTAAATGCTGTATAATACACACGACAGATCACGCCTTAATCTTCATTTTGCATTTGTAAAGCTTCCTTGGAGGTTGTTCTTCAAGGTAAATCTCAATATTCTAACTAATTTAACTAAATATGTCAGAGATTTAAAAAAAAAACATTGTGAAATCAGACACAACTGGAATCTGTTTTTTTTCTTTCTTGTCGATCGATTTTATTGGATTAGGTGAGGAGGAAATAAATTAATTTTTTGTGTCAATCATGGTCGCAGTTAATTCTTTGCCCAGTGAGGATTGCTAAGTTAAATTCTTTCTTATGGCTGGTTTGATACTTTATGATTTGCTACTTTATGACGCTTGGCCTTGCCCAGACCGGGCAAGAAATCAAGCGCTGAACTTGATTCCAATTTTGAAAAGAAAAAAAGTTAATCACAGAACGGGTATTATGTAATGAAATATATATAAAGCGCGTAAAATCGTTTGCATAATGAATGCTTCTTTTAATTCTAATGTCATTGATGTATTGTAAAATAACCATACACTTCATTGTGGATCTTACTTGAATATTGACTTTTTTTAAATCTTTTTTTCAATTATTTTAAATAAATAATTACTTATTGATAAAATTATTGACTTTACATCTTTAGATTGAAGAAGGAAAGTTTTTCTTTAAGTAAAAAACGCTTATAGAATGACTTATTTTAATTAAATAAGTGACGCTTTTAAACTTAGTAATTTTAGTTAAAATAGTAAGCTCAAAATTAATTTTTTTAAAATTATTTTTCTTGCATTCCTTACAGAATTCATATAGAATACTTGACATTTTTGCTGAAAAATAAAAAAAGATGGTAATGTGTAGAATTAACATAAAATTTGATTGAAAGTAAATAACTTTATGGGATTGCAAGTGTACGATTTTATCTTGATTTTGTTCTTAGAAAATATATGGGCAACATTTCAAAAACAAATTCAGAATTGCAGAATTGTCAATTTCCAATCTAAATAAAGCAAGCAGAAACTGCACGATTTTCTTTGTAAATATCTGCATTTGTGAATGGTGAAATGCCCCCCTCGATTAAAGATTTTTCGAATTTTCATTCAAACATGTATTTATACGTTTTTGTTTTCCATTACACTTTCACTAGATTACAGAGAGTCTGCGAAAAAGAGAAACGGCAGCTTATTTACTCTAAATAGTTCAGGGACTTTCGTAATTTCAATAGCCTGTCGAAAGTAATTGGAATTCGAAGAAAATATGTTCCATTTCAACAGCGACAGAAGAAAATACCAGAGAAATTTTGCTCTTTTTTTGTTTTGAAAGTTAAAATAAATGTTTTCTTCTTACTCTTTCTCTCAGTTTGTATAACTCCTTAAAAAATCTGATCAATAGCAAATAAATAGCTTAATTTTGAACGTTTATTGGAAATCCAATTTGATTTCAACATTTTTTTATGCAAAATGTGTTTTCTGTCATAAATCTGCCATAGTATTTGCTTCAAATAGTTTATTAAAAATGATTGCTGAAGATGATTAATTTAGGTTCTGCCATATCAGTTTCATTCAGATGATTCAAATAAACATAATTAAGTAAAATCTAATTAATTTGCTCTTGAAAGCTAAAATAAGTGGCTTCGAAATTATTGTATTCAGTCATTCGCACATCAGAATCTGTATGGTGCCATTCTATCGTTGGAGGCGCAGCTAAATGATTTTTTAAAATTCCTTTTCTCCCAGTTTAACTAGCGAAAAATGTGTAAATAAACAGAATGTTTTATAGCTGTTAGGAACAATTTTTTAAAAAATTTGACCTAAAAGACTTTTCTTCTTCCAGTTTGTTCTGCATGTGCAGACACGTTCATGAAATATGCATACATCGAATAACATATTTTACTATAATCTAGTCACCAAAGAAAAAATTAATTCTTGCAGCTGTCTTGAAAGCATAAGAGTTTGTTTTCAGCAGGAAATATTTGTCACTCATATTTTTTTCCCCAATTTTTGTTCCTACTTGAATTTAACGATTAAAATATTTAATTAGAGAAAGCTGAACGAAGGTCGTACACACAATAATTTCATTATTTTCTTTATAAAATCAATTATAGTAAATGAAAATGATGTAAATTCTGCCAGATACCTATTTGAAAGCAAAGGTAAGTGATTCTCAAATTCTGAAGTCAATTTTATTTATTGAAATCACCGTTAGATGGCGCCTTTTAGTCCCTAATGGGACTAAAGAATGGGTTCAAAGAATTTTTTTCCCCTTTCCTTTGTGTTTTTTCCCTTGGTTGAAAAAAAAAGCACTTTTTATAAAAACCAGTTTCTTTTTTTCCATTTGTAAAAGTATGTGAAAATAAAAGCACTTGTTTGTTACTACAAGGACCGGTTTATCTTCTATGTGTTTTTTTTTAAACAGAAGTCACTGACGACGTACTATGCTGCATTTTTTTCCTTAACTAATCAGTTTCCGCTAACACGTATAGGAGTTACGTCTATGGAACCATGTAAAGTGGTAATTGTGTTTATTACCCTTTTACGTGAGTGCTAGTGAATGAAAGAACTGTTCAACGAAGGAACATCGCAATTAATTGGCAAAATTCCAATTCCTAATTGGCCAGATTGCATTCTCTTCGAAAGCGAAATTGATTCTTTAAGCAATTCGACAGAGTTTGTGTTCAAAAGAAAAGAGATAAATGCTTTTTCAACGATCTACTGCAAAAACAATGGTGCAAACCATTATCACATTGGTAAGTAAGGAACGTATTCGTAGTAAAAGAGAAATGCATTTCTTTCAAATAAATGCTGTTTTAGTCCTCCAAAGTTCCATAGGATGTTTTGCATACAAATAAAATTACATCTTCCTAATATATTAACATATCTGAATTTCCTGAATCAATAATTGCAAGGACTGAGGAGCTTTTTGCGCATGACTGATTTGATTCCATCCACTTAAAGACAATAGCAATCAAATGCGTTATTATGACATCTTCTAAAAGAAGCGGATTCTTTCAGATTCTGTGAAAACATATGTAGAGAAAAATTTGATTGTTCCAACGAAATAAAAGGCATAAACATGCAAAATAAAAATGCTACTTCTACATAGCATTTATTGTTTACAGTCTGAAATATTGCTTAGCAATTGTTTATGGCTTAACGATGGTTAACTACTTCCAGTGGTAGAATTTGAATAAGAAACTGAACGAATGGTGCAGAATTTTTGTTGCATTTTCAGACAGGGAAAGTAGTCACGAAATTCTCTCATATTTCTGAATCTTTAGATTTGACGAATGAGACGCCAAAACATCTTTGAAACAGGGGATTTCACCGGATTAGTTTAGTTATACTGGCATTCTGCTTTGAAGCAACACGAGGGCTATTTTGGTACGGACCACTTCATTCTGAGTCGTAGTATAGTGACGAGGACGACACCTGAACTGGCACCCCCCTCTTCTCTGAACTTCCACATCACACCAACGAGGGTGGATTTAGGTGAAGAGAAAACTGCTTTGTTCTCTTTTCAAGCCATTAGAAGATGTCTGTATTTCGTTCGGCCACTCATGGGGTCTTCTATTATCTTCTTTCATTGACAATAACTTCCAGGCAATTAATAAGCCATATTCAGGACGTTATTGTTATGTAACACTAACTTCCAGGATTTTGGGCTGTCATGAAAAAAGCTTTAGTCCTTTGGTATGGTGTGGAAGTTTGTAGGGAATGGAAGGCTCACATGCCATCCTCCACATTTAATCATGTTTCAAAATGACGCGTTGTATACCGAAACAACCCTCTTATTGTTGCAAATCGATCAGTTACTCACAGGAAAATTTACTTGCATTGCCCAAGAAAACCTTAAAATTTTCTATACACATCTAAATCAGTTATTTGAGCAAAAAATCATTCGTGGATCTGTTTCACGTTAATAATAAGTCGACAAAATGAGTTAAACGAAATTCAATGTTAGTCCTAATATCCTAAAGCTTGCAACTTGTAAAATGCAATATTTTACTTCCTATATATTATTGCAAAAATGTAATGTCGCTTTTCTGCTTGACTAGTCTTATGTTTGGGAAGAGAGTTTTGCAGGGGTAAGTATGGGATGGCCGGGTCTGGATCCCTGATCTTGGCGACAAAACGATGATTCCAGAAAATGCGACCTTTTTTTCGATATTTCTATTAGGAAAGAAAATACGCTTGAATTACGAGAAAACTCCATGTGTCGTCACGGTCTGTCGGGGAGAGTATTTAAGGGCCGCTCTTGGCCCAGAGAGGTAAGTTGATCTACTGGAACGACTTTGGAGTTTCGTCTGCAGTGCGAGCTAGGAAGCCAGTGAGTTGAGCGCTATTAAAAGTGCTGTTATTGTCGCTATTAGTGATTTGCTGACTGTTTGTGTTGCTAAATCTCAGAGTGCTGAACTGTTATTACCTGTGAATTGTTGTCTGTTTACGTTGCTAATCTGTGTAAGATCTATTGTTCCTGTTACCTGTTCTACGTGCTTTCCTGCACACTTGTGAATAAACCTTCATTCTCCATCATCCTGCGTGTTGTACTGTTTACACCGTACACCCACAGAAAGAGTTTTGTAACAATATAAGCTATTGACATGGTATCTATCTATCCTATTTAAAATTAGTATTTCACACCTTTTGATATGATCTTGTTATATTATTATTTTATTGTTCCCTTTGTTAAAATATATATATATAAATAGCTTACACATTCCTCACATTAATTTAAAGTTTGCATTATACAGGGTGACTCAAGATTCATGGACAAAACTTGAAAGGGTGGAAAAGCACAACAAACATTTTTTTTGTGCTGGGAAGATATTAGCGTGAGTGATCCGTTGAGGCTCAGACACAAGAAATAGACATGAAGGTTACCATAAATTGTTTCCTGACAGCATAGTTGGCAACTGTGTCTTCACAAGCAAGGCTTACAATTCTTGCTCAAAATCGCATCCACCAACAGTAAAAAAAGCCTGGAAGCGTCAATGAAATGCTTGGCGTATGTTTCTGGACGGATTCCTTTGATCTCGAATATCAGTTGAGGCTGCATGTTGGCGAGAAATACCTGGCATCTTTGAAATTGTACGCCTTTCGTTCCACTGATGCTACCAAGCATGTATAACTGTTAGTGGACGTAGTTTTGAGCTACTGTTGTAAAAACCGGAGTGAAGGAGCACTTGTCAACGATGGTACTGATAAACAATTTATGTTTCCTTTTATGTCTATCTCTTGTGTTTATGCTTCAACGAGTTTCACACATTCTTACGGAAAACATATTTGTTGTTGCGTACTCTACCACCCTTTAAAGTTTTGTCCATAAATTCTGAGCCACCACGTATGAATATATCTTATACTTCATGGAACTCGGGTGTTCGTGGCAAGTAAGAAATACAAAACCCCTGACCTCAACTGTTGCAGACGGAACGAGAAAAGACGACAAGGAGACAGACAAACTGTTGCAATTTATGGGGCAAATAAAAATACCGGAGAAGAAATCCTGCCATTAAAAGCCAACTTTTATGGCTCTTTGTTTCTTTTGAACAAAATATCCATGAACTTTTCGCAGATCGTTTGGTACTCGAATCATTTATGGCCATCCTTTCTTGCTCGCAAGGTGACACTTCCAGACAATGCTGGTGCGCGTCATTCCGCTTAATCGCTATTTTATGAGCGAACTGTTTATCAACCAGAGGAAGGGAGATTTCCGCGAAGCAAGAATGAATCCGTCAAAGGCGCAGAGCAGCTCGAGCGACCAAATGGGCCAAGGCGCGATGAGCCTTGGAGAAAAAAGAAGACATTAAAAGATCTTCTGGAGATTAAGAAGGCTCGGAAAGGGAAGCAGTAAAAATCTTCAATTGATGGTAAAATAATCCTTCCTTTGGGCACATCCAGACGGATGCTCGTTTGAAAGTATAGCCCTCCAACACCATAAGGGCAGTTTTCTTCGATGTTGTACAGAAGTGCTCCCCAACCTTTTTATCGCCGTGGACCGGTCATCATTTGATAATTTTACCGCGGCCCTTTGAGAGGGGGACGTTGATTGTTTATATTTTAGAATGTTTTGATTTAATAATTTTAATTTAATTGTATTTAAACATTAAAAAAACATTTTTATAATTGGTTTTTAATAAATAAATATTTAAACATATTGAAAATAAAATACAGTCACACCAAAAAATGAATATAAAGTGATTTAACATTTTAACTCACTAGAACGCTAAATAAACGAGAACCCTGAGCTTCTTTCTTTGCAACGAGACGGTTCCATCTGGGGGTAAGAAATCTATCACAAGATTTGAAGGAAGACAGTCAAGTTGAATAAAAGCTTATAAAAATGGAAATAATTTAATGTTCCTTGGGCGGCCCGGTACCATTTGACCCACGGACCGGTACCGGTCCGCGGCCCGGGGGTTGGGGACCACTGTTGTACAGTATTCAAAATTTCGGACAATAGCTGGTAATATCAAACAACATCTTCTGCTATATATAGGTTGTCATAATTGCCAAACATTAATACGGGACATTTAAGTGCTAATAAATAAAACATGAAAAAGTGGGTAGGTAATGGTTTATTTTACTCTGATAACTGCTTAAGGACCGAGTTATTTTGTAACCTACGGTATTTAGGACGAGTTAACTCGGGTTATAGCCCTAAGCGGTTAAAAAATCAATAAAGTCTAAGCAATTTAATAAAATGAACACGTAGAATAATGAAAAAAGATGCCAGGTTAATCAGTTTTAGTCCAGTCATATTTTAGTGTTGATTTTACTTTCTTAATTATATCTTCTTCTTTCACATAATTATAAAATTGGGGATAAGTCATTTTAAAATTATAATGAGAAATCAAAATTGCTTCAACTGTCTCCACTGACAACCTGTTTCTTTCGTCCGACTATTGAGTTGACATCAGGGAAAATATTATCTCCACATTTGCATTGTGGGCTGAACTGCAAAATCATATTCGTATAACTTGATTACATCTGATCAATATAAGGGCGAAAACGGGACAAAAGTAATATGGGTCTGATTGCTGAAATATGGTGACAGTCCCGTATACATGGGACGTATGGCAACCCTAGCTATATAGGCCGATAACTTTGCGATAATTAAACTGTACATCAAATTTCTGTTAGAATACTTACCGATAAAATCGAGCGTAACTTTTATTTTTGATGGAAAACTCATTTTCACATAGAATATCTGTCAATCAGAAGACGTTCTAAATAGACTTTGGTACGAAAGATACCGAACTTTTCCCAGATTCAGATCGGGATGTTTTGCGTACGGAAGAGTGATCGTTTGGAGATCATTCGGAGTCACTTGTTGATATAAACATAAGGTTTCACTTATCGGTGATATTACATTACATTAAACCACATGCATCCCCGTGTTTAGAGCCATTTGGCTCCTTTCCGTTTTGAATGGATGGAGGAGAATTTATTTTTTTAGAAAGGACAAAAACATATAACAGGGACAAAAACAAATAATAATGAAAAAAAACATACACTGGACAAGAAACAAACATAAGAACAAAATGGAAAAAAAACAATATGGAAAAAAAGTAAAATACGCAGAGAAAATAAAATAAAAGAAGAGTCATAAGTTGCCGGAAGTGTGTATCAGTCTGGGTGGATGCGTGTTTGATGATTATCCTCTACAATGAGATCGTTCTCATCACATATGAAGCGCATTAGAAGTCTAAGTCGGGTTCTTGACAAGCTATTAGTGAGAATGATTTTCAACCTCTGTAATTTAAGTGGCACTGTAGGAGTTTGGAAATGCCAGGAGAGGGTAAACCGACATTTTGTGGAATAGTGCATTGGATCTCCTTTTTCTCCGCACGAGCAGTTGTCATGTGTTCGAAGATTGAAACAATGAAGGTATGAAGGGAAGGGCCCATGTCCTGTAATGAACATTAGCTCTTCTCTATTCCATCCTATTGGCTTGTTTGAAACCCTAGGCACTATATCGTGTGTACTGCGGCCAGTTTCTCCGTTATCCCAGCTGTCTTGCCAGATGCTTAAAGCTTCTGATCTTATCTCAGATTTCAGGTAGGAAAGTGGCTTCGGGAGGAATAAAGGGTCGTCTTTTGCGATGGCTTCTTTGGCTAATTGGTCTGCGCATTCATTGCATGAATAACTGATGTGGGCTTTGAGCCATCTCAGGTGAATGTGCTTATGGGAGAGTAAAAGGATTTGAATTTCTCGGACCATACTATAGTGGGATTTAGGATTAAGTATGGCCATCAAACTTGACAAACTGTCTGTCAAAATTTTGATTGGTCTATGAAGGCAAGAAGCTGCTTCAGTTGCCATTCTAATAGCAAGGATTTCAGCTTGGAAAACCGGATTGCTGTGATCAAGTTTACCTTGCTATGAGGCTATTATTCCAAAGTTTTCGAGAATGCAATATGCGCTACCAGTGCCTTCGTCCGTTTTAGATCCATCAGTATATAAAACCTTGGCTCCTGAGTCTGCGATTGTCTACAAATGAAATTGATTGTGGAGAAGAAAATTATGGGGGTGAATCTAAATTCCACTGCTTTTGCTTTTGTAATCTGTTGGGATGAATGTAAGGGTCAAAAAGTTGGATAAAGATCTTGCTCGAGCAACTCTGGTATAAGTTGCTTCTTGTTGGATTTGTAGCTGGAGGGGTTGAAGACAAGTGGCCACTTCGAGGGCAGCGGTTGGGGTTGTTCTGTATGCACCAGTAATATAAAGAAGAAACAGACGTTGAATGGAGTCCAGCTTTTTTTGGAGACGGGATGTCATATTATGTCCCCAGGCAGCTGCTCCATGGCATAGTGTTCTTTCTATGACTGTCTTATACAATAGCCTTCTGATGTTCTTGTTGATGCCCCAAGTTTTTCCTGCAATTCTGCAGTTGGTATTGTTCCATGGCTCTTTTGACCTGCTCTATTACGTGTGGTAACCAGCTTAATTTATGATGTATTGTAACGCCTATATATTTTAAATGGTTTTTGCGGCTAATTGGTTGGTTCAGTGCGAATTTGCTGAGTTTTCTGAGACCTCTGGTGTTGTCTATAACGATGAACGCAAAGTCATCGGCGAATGCTTGTAGATGAACTCCTTGACGCCATTGTACCGATAGGATTTCGTCTGCCACGATGTTCCAAAATGCTGGCCCGCTTCATGAACCCTGTGGACATCCCGAGTCTGTTTCCAAAGGACCAGCCCTTCGCTGGTTTGTAACGCCACTTTTCTATTTCTTAATGTGTCAAGAAGCGTTTCGGTTATGTTGGAGAAGAGATAGAAGGAAGCAAATCTATCTCTGATGGAAGAGTATTGCAGACTGTCAAATGCATTTGAGATGTCTAAATAAATCAACACAGCATGTTTTTTCTGCCTTCGAGCTTGTTCTAGGAGAGATGTGGCATGCAGGAGTGCGTTGTCAACTGACTTTCCTTCTCTAAATCCGTACAGCAGTGCATGTTGGAGTTTTTTTGTCTTTAATTGGAAGTTAAAGCTTTGAAGAAGAAGTTTCTCTAGCAATTTGCCAAGTGTGGGAAGCAAAGATATTGGTCTGTAAGAATTAATATTGTGTTCGTCTTTGCCCGTCTTGTGAAACAGGATAACAAGTCCAATTTTCAGAGCATTCGGGAAACATTTAAGTTCTAAGCATTTATTGAAAAAGTCTAACAAAAGAAAGGGAAAGGAATTAAAAATTACTTTTACAATGATATTTATCAATGCCATCATATCCAGGGGCTTTACCGTTAGGAATGTTCTTAAGGATGTCATCTATTTCTTGTTGAGAGAAGGGAAGAGAATTTCTTCTTCAAGAAGAGTTTGTTGAGGTTGCATCTGTGCTGCCCTTGGTGCAATTTTTGGATACAGTTTTTGTAATATTTTTAGCCCGAATTCTGTGGGAGTTTCTTTCTCAGTGCTTTCCATTATTTGAAAGACGTCTGAGGGTGGTTTGTCGGCTTTTAATGCTGACCTGTATGGAGTTCCGTAGGGAGTTTGTGTCTGGGTGCATAGACAAATTAACGGGACCTTTTGCGAAACATTGAAATTGCGAAGAAATTTTGCAGATAAAAAGCAAGAAAAGTTAATTTTTTAACAGAACATATAATACTGTTTTAAAATAAAATAAACTGTTTTTAAAATAAATTTGTTGAATATATTATTTTAGTTTCAGTAAGACCTATATAATCTTAAATATATCTGAAGTTCAAAAATTCCACTATAATAATATTCAGTCAAATTTGCAGGTTAAACACGCATATTTCTGTATGAAATTTTGTTTGTCATTAAGAATACAGACATAATAGAATTTTTTTTTAAAAAAAACGTTGGTTATGTGTATTGCTTTGTCCGGTTGGTAAAATTACCTCGGGCAGCCTCTGCATCGGTTGATAACTAAATAGGTATGAAAACTATATTTATACAGTCTTTTTTTTTCTCAGCATTTTCTTTTATTCCATAAAAAGCAATAAATGTGAATTAAATGCGTATATAACAGCAGGCAAACATATAAAAACCCTGAAAAATTCTGCTCTTAAATGTATGAATTTTATTATAAGATTTGCATTTTCAGTGAAAAGAATCATATTTTGTTTCACTCAGAAATTTTGAATATTAGGTCAAACATTTGAAACCTCTTCAAGAAATAGTTCTGAAAAGTTCCAAAATTTCTGCGATTTCATTGACAACTCGTGAAAATCTTCCTTTCAATAAGTTCCAAAGTCAAGATGGTCAAAATAAACATTAAATCCCACAACAACGTTCCATGAGTAAACATAAAATGTCTTTCAATTTACAAGCAAAAGATAATTCATAGTCTTCATAACTGTGAAAAATTTCTCCTCGAACGAGGGCTGCTCTGTTCTATTGGCAGAGTCGCGGGTTCAAGATTGATTTCTGCAAAGGTCTGCCTTGTTTACGAGCCGGTTACTCGTTATATCTGCTGGGATCAAGCGTTCTCCTGTCTGTGTGGTGACCGGCAGGATAAACTCCCTGCTGCCTTCAAGCGTTTAGCCTTGATTAAACTAAATATGTTTGAAAATAATACCTTAATTAAAATTATTCTTGTCTAGCTCATCAAAACCTTTTTAACTAGTGTATTCCATTAAACTATATCTTTATTTAGAACGTTGTTTCAAATTTTCATGTAATAGGTCATTCCCTCCTAATACTTGGTCCAGCATGTTTGTAACTCTAACATAATCTAGATCTATTATCCAATTCACCTAGTGATCATAAAAATTTGCAAAACGTTTAACAATATTTTGTTATAATAATATTTTTTCATTATATTCTTATAATCTAATGTTATTCTATCATGTTTAAACAATTCAATAAACGGGTCTTAAAAATGTTGAAGACCTGCACCTGTACTCTGCAATGTACCCTTCGTGTACCTCACTTTAAATGTCAACCCTCAATTCTGCTGTTTATATCATGTATCAATTTTGGTTTAATATAAATAAAGTTGTTCGGGTGTAGGTCGCCGTGGCAGGGCCTCGTCGGCCCTGGGGGTTGGTTGGTTGATCTCTTATCCTACGGGCAGCCACCCAAACTGCGAAAAGAGATCGCGAGATCTCAAAAGCGGGGCTGCCCTGTAGAGTCAATGTCTGTGTGGTGTGGAAGTTTGGAGAGAGGATGATGAGTGGATCAAGTCTCACGTTAGCCATCTGACTATGGCTTGGATTCGAAGCTTCACAAATGAATAGTTCATGGATCCCAAAATAACCCTCGGGTAACTTCCGAACGGTTTAGATTAGTTTGTTTTTATTAACATCTCGTTTAAAAGTAAAAGAAAGGCTGTTTTGGGAAGGACCTCGTCATTTTAAAACGTGGTCAGATGACGACGATGACACCTGGAAATACTTTCCCAAACCTCCGCACCACACCAGCTTTCCTCCCTACCATTTAAGACTTTAAAACAATTTGGTGTGCCGGTGTGAAGTGGAATGTGTGCACCACACCAGCGAAAGGACGTTTGACCTCGACGTCAGATTTAACGTGCTCCAGACCCACACAAACGATGGATCTTCGGATGGGATCGGATTTCGAGCTTGGCAACCCTATAACCCCGAAGCCTATACCTTACCACTAGGCCACAGAGGATCCTAACTTCCAAACAGAAACCCCAATTAAAGAAATTCTTATTCGGAACCCAACATCTTCGCGGAAACCCAGAAAGTCGCAGAAGACCCTAGTTTACCCTTCTACCAGGAATTGAACATCTAAAAAGAAAGAATAAGGATGAATATCCAACAAGAGACAAAAATCAATATTAGCAATTTAATTGGTGTGCGCAAGTGCAGCATCATTCAGGAAGAAATTGCGAAGTACAAAATGTATAAAAGTACTGATAAAGGGAATTTTATTTGTGGAAGAATTAAAAATACAAAAATAATAGCATAGAGTGATAAGAAGTAAGAATCCGGTGGATGACTTCATCAGAGGCCATTCATCCATGCAGATTCAAAACTGGAATAGGTTTTCTGTAGAGGAAAAAGACTTTAAGGTCTGATTTAATATCCTCTAAGGCCTGAACTCATTCCGGTTCCAGTTTGTAACGCGAATGGCGTCCTTTCTTTATTTTGTTCCACAACTTTTATTTGAGGTAAGATTTTAAACCCTTCTTTTCATACTTTGTTTAAAAGACTTTTTAATTTCTTCTTTGTGGATAAATGTTTTTCTTTCTAATGCATTCCGGAATGGGTTCAGGCCTTAGAGGATATTAAATCAGACCTTAAAGTCTTTTTCCAATACAGAAAACCTATTCCAGTTTTGAATCTGCATGGACGATGGCCTCTGATGAAGTCATCCACTGGATTCTTACTTCTTATCGATGTCTGCTATAATCTTTGTATTTTCAACTCTTCCACAAATAAAATTCCCTTTATTGGTATTTTTATTTATCTTCCCAGGAACATGCTTGAACATTCGGTTACAAGGAACCCCTGTCATAATGACCGTTATTCAAGAAAAGCAAGATTTTTCTCGATGTGAGAGGGTTCGTATTCTTTAGGCAATTGAATGGGATAATTCAAAACAAGATTTGAGTAAGATTTGTTTATTTCAACAAGCTTAAAAGCAAAATACTTTGTTCGGGATGAAATTTCTTCATCGTCTGACGATGTTTGATCAACTTAACGGTTATAATAACCTTCAGAGGGTTAAAGTTCCGTGTTCCATACACAGGCTTGAAATGTAAGTCTTCAAATAAAATTTTAGATTCGTGATCGAAAGCAAAATTTTTCCATTTAGTCATTGAGATATCGAAAGTAAGGTATAATGTAAAATTTCTGAGGTCCATTTAGAAACTTGAAACCTTTTTTCATCCGAGTGGGTTTCTTTCAACATCCTGACAACCGATCGACAGAACCGCACCTGTCCTTGAAACCTGTTTCGTGCCCGATAATTTGTGTCACTCTCAACGAGAACCTAAGCTCTGCTAATGGATTTAATTAAAAGCGGACTTCGAGACAAGCAAGGGATGCATTTTTAAGCCATGTTGCAAAATTCGCAACTGTTTATACAATGAGTTCAAGTATGCGAGTTTAAAAAGAAAAACAATTAAGAGTGATGTTTGAAAAGTTGATTTTTGTAAATATATACATGTAATAATCTCACTTAATTTTTAATTACATTCTAATATCATATATTTTAAAATCTTAGTACAATACTAATGTATTCCAAAATCACTTTTGTTAAACTCCAGTTTCCTTTTATTTCCCGCGTGGAGGTATATTAAATCACTCATTTGTCCATATTTATTATTAAAATAAATACTCTAATCGCTTCCATGTGCCCACTGAAACGTCTTGTTGGCGCCAGACTTTTCCCTAAAACACCTACGTAATTTGCTAAAAATAGCTAATATTCCCTTCACTTTGATCACGTGTCAATATATTAATCCCCTATCTGAGAGAACGCAGGGATTTTTCGCTCTCTTTTGACTTGAAACTTTCATACGAGATGTACGTATATTCCGCCACTCTCCCATATATTGGTAATAAATGAAAAATAGTTATTTACTCGACCTGTTCATTACTTAACGACTACACCAACAAAATTATTATTGCATACATATACTGAAACAAGCAAAATTCTGTACTAAAATAAATGAAATACCCATTGTCTACGTGTGTTGTCGATAAAATTTCAGACATGGGGCACGCTTCATGAGTCAGATTAGCATTAATCATCGTGCATATTTAACACTTCTCTTTTACGCTGTTTTACGTTTACTAAGATAGTTTTTCCACGAAAAGCGAGTACTTTCCCCAAAGGTTTCTTTTCCACATATAACATTAACTTCTAACAGGAAAGAAGACTTTTATGATGAAAATACACTTTGATCAACCTTGTTTACGGCTAATTTTTTAACTTCATGTAATTAGAATTAGTATTAAAATATTTTCTACTATTTTTCTTTAAAAGCTAGAATAAGCCGTCTTATGGATTTAAGCAAATACACTTGAACTAAAAAAAAGCAAAAAACTCTTTAGCAACAATATGGAGTTTCATTCTGTTAGTCAAGTTAAAGGCATGGGTTTGTAAAATTGGATTTGGTAAACAGAAACTGATATTCAATAAACTAGACGAAGGTTAAGAACTAATAAAAACCTCCAAAAACAATTAAGTTCTAATTAATGAAAGAATAAGTATGATATTTCCAACGAAAATATAAAGCAAATTAGCGGGATGGGCAGACTTTCTGTAAATGGATTTCGTTAAAATTTAATTGAAGTCTATAATTTTAGTTTAAAGACCATATAAAAAATTCAATTGGTCTAACTCGTTGCGTTTTTGAATTACCATTTTCGCAGACAGACTTAATTCCAGAAATGTGTTTTTCAAACTCAGGAAGATCTCAAGTGTGGAGATTCATCAAAATCTCGAAGACAAAATTTCCGACGATTTTATTGCTCTCGCATTTTATACTTCGTATACGAGAAAGGAAAGAAAAACAATTATATATTTAAAACAGCAAGAGAATTGTTCTCTTCTTTAAGCAAGCCATTCACATCTCTTCCAAAATGGAATTTTTGGAACACGGGGAATAAAAAGCAATCGTCAGTTTTAAAACCGATGGAAATTGTCATAGCGGAATGGCAATGCTGGAATTCAAACGAACTCAAAATCCAAAACTTCATGCTCCGATTCCAATTTGGGTTCTCGATTAGAGGGTAGCGACACATCAAAGGATCTGCCTACTTGAGACCTCGCGTCGAGGATAGAAATGAAACTCTAAATCTCCCACGTAGGGGAAGAGGAGGGTGGGTGGAATTCTGCGATCTTGAACTTTGTCTCAAAACGAACTTTGGAGCCTCCGTGAATGACGTGCCTCATTTTTCGACTTATTATGTGTCCAAATTTACATTAGTGCCGGTCACTTTACGTGAGTATAAATTAAATCCATTGAATATCAAAGGGATCCTATGGATCCAATCAAATGATGGTAGTTAGTGTTTCAGACGGTATAATGTAAATGGAAATGATTCAGAAACCAATAAATAACTTTAAAATATTTTATTGTCAGCACTTACAAAGCATTTTGGTCCTTTAACTACACATTGCACTTGACATACGAAACATACGTTATTCTTTTCAGTATAGAAAATATTTTAAATAAATATATACACACAATATATATATCACTGAAAAGTACGGAAATCCCTTTCGTTCGTATCCTTCATCCGTTTGGAGCGGTCAGTTCTCGTTGTCCAAGAGGGACACTTTTGTCGGTCCGATCTTCAGGAAAAATGGCGCGGAATATGGCTTCTGTTCGAATAAACAAAGTAAACAAATATGGCCAGAAGTTATCACACACACACAACACACACTCCAGCATTGTCAAAGAAGCTCTGAGGAATCGTAACTCCGAGTTTTGTTCGATTTCTTTTTTTCGGATCAAAGATGATTGGTCATAGAATCATTATTTTGATCCGATTTTGGGTCGTCCATTAAAAAATGCTTTTAGTTGAGTTGAGTTGAGTTTTGCAGTCAGTTCGGTGCTAAACGTTTAACTTAAAGTAAACTACTAAGTAGGGATTTGTAAAAATGTGGTGGCAATTCATAGACGAACGTCTTCGAGTAATTCTCTCAAAGAATATATTTATAAATACTATTTTATAAATAAATATTATTCAACTATATTAATTTTTAACTCGTACCCATTTTTAGAATGTTATGTAATATTCATCTCAATAATACGTTCCAAGTGATTATTTATTTAAAAAAAATTCGGAGCTTCATCTGCAATCTATGAGATGAGAATAATAATAATAGAAAACAGGAACCGATCGCAGTTTTTCTCTTCAAGCTTCTATTTAAAAATAATTTCAAGATGGTATAACTCATTATGTCCATATTGCACAAGTGTAAAAGAAATTAGAAGTCCTTAGGAAAGGATGAAAATTTCTTCATTTAATTCTAGCTGTTAATTAATCAGACTTAAACAACATATAGATCAAAAATATTTTAAAAGAAATTTTTAAAAATGAAGCACGAATATCCTGTATTTAGGCGAAGAATATCTACTTTTCAAACTTGATGGCGAAATATCATAAAGATATTTACGCTAATAACTCTCGCCTTGAAGTAAGATTACTTAAGAATTATTATGGGACTATAGTAGTTGTGATAAATTGACATATCCGGAAAGAAACGTGTATTATGTGAGACATCCACTGCAATTATAATTCATTGGCAACTACTGACTGCAAAACCAGCTACAGATCTTGGAGAAACACATTTGGTGTCCATTCTGAAGAGCTATCCATCTGACTGTTTGCACTTGACCACAAACTGAAGAGTAGTCTTAAGTGATGCGTCTCGCGTGAAGCAACAGGTAGGATGGAATCTATTTCTTTGATTCTCAAAGTCCGTCCACTTTGGTGTCTTGACTATGGAGTAGGGCCGGTCCATGGTCCTTGCAGAGCGACTGGAAATTGTCTCTTTGTGGCTCCAGGGAAAGCAAGCATGGACAGAAAAGGACCGGCGTCACTCTTTGGAGGAACTTAACGGATCATATATTGTTCTTCGGTTTCGTGGTGTCACCACAAAGCTGCTGCCGAGATGTCGATGTTCACATCTTTGGAGGTGGACGGTTGTCGGTAGGTGTTCATTGTGAAGTTGTGGATCCGTCTGTAACAGAGAGGAATCAATTGATATTTTTTACATTGGAAAGACAAGCTATTCATGGCTAGAGAAAAGATTGCTTCGTTAAATTAAGCTTCACTCGAGTAAAGAATCACTAAAACCTGCTCATAAAATGCCAATACACCTTCGCACACAACAATGGAAAATATCCTTGTCCCTATGCAGCCACCAAATGGTCAAACCACCCTAACTTCTGACGCCACGACTTCAAACCTTTTCGTAAGTTTACGACAATAAACCTTAAAATTCACTAAAGCGACCCATCAAACTGCTACTAAATCGGAATCTCCGTATGGCTTTTATAGCCGAGCCTTAGTTGCTCTCCTCAGGTTTCTGATAAGCACTCAGGTTGAGGAAAAGGGCGTTGATACTGGAAATGAAGATCTAAAGAGATATCTAAATCAAGAAGTTAAATTAAGGTGTCCGACTAGGTTGTAAAAGCGATTTTCGAAGAAAAATTCAATTTTTTTTATGACCTAAAAATAAAGCCACAACTTTTAAGATTCTAAAACAGTCTTTGTTTTTATTCTTATTTCTTTGAATATTTGATTCCTTGATATTTATTTGAACTAATGTGCTATTATATTTTTTAAATGCGTTTTCTGAAAAATGAAAATTTCACTAAAATGGGTTCACGAAAAACGTGATATGTCCTAAAAAAATCATTGAAATTTCGTATAAATATGTCAAAACCCTTTGAGGGTGTAATAGACCACAGATTATTCATTATGTATTTATTTAAGCATGTTTTACAGTCACTTTCAGTTCGAAACATAGTATAATTTTGGCGAAAAATCAATGACGCCAACTTCGAATGTTCATAAAATATTTATTTATTAAAATAAATTTTAGCTTGCGGTCTATTACATTCTAAATAGTTTGAGAAATACGCATGCGAATTTAAAATGAAATATATCCCATATTTTTTTCATTATGCTGTTTATCTAAACATTAAAATTTTTATCAAAATTCTTGAAAAAAATTATTTTTTTCAAAAACTACTCATGACATATGAATTTTTATTTCTAATTGTAATTATTTAAGCCTATTTTTGCTATTTAGCTATGCAAGTCTTTTTTGTGCATGCTTTTAAAATTTTTTTCCTCCGAATCTAGTCAGGTACCTTAATGAATTTAATCTTAAATTCAAGTATCTTAGGTACACTTCTAAGGCTAGTAAGCAGTGGCTGATCGCGGGAGGGATCGTAACTAATATCACACTGCGAAGTGATCCATTTCTGTACAACTTAAAACTTTCCCTTTTTTAATTTATGTTGAATAATTTGATGGTTAATAGCGAATTTTAATGAAGCGATTACTAATTTATAATTAATTTCAATTCAAAATTTAACTTGAAAATGAACAATTAATTATTTTCCTCATTTCATAGCATACATACATATTATAATGTTCATATGTAATTTAAATACATATGTATGCTTGTAGTAAACCTTCATACATAATTTAATTTGTGGTTTCTTTTTCATGTAAATCTTACAGAATTTGCAGTTTTCTGTAGCTTATATTTGTTAAATATAATTTCATGAATTAAAATTCAGTTTTTCTATATCTGACGTCTTTTTAACTTAATTTCTGAGCTTTATCTTTCTGAGTGCGACTCTCCGCATATCCGAGTCGGCCCCGTTTAAGGTATCTGACTACGTCTAAAAGACGGTTTTGGGTCGAAATTCACAAAATTTTTTTATGGTTTTACTTCAAAGCCCATTTATTTAGCTTTCTAAATCTGGGTTTATTTTATTTTTACGATGAATAGAAACGGAGATATAGAATTTTTTATAAAGCACGGTAGCTGAAAACGAAACCGGAAGTTGGCTGTTTTCCCTCGTTATACCCATTACACCGCACTCTAAAGTATAAGTTAATTTGCTTTTTATTTATTTCAATTAAATATACACTCTATCTGCAAGTCATGTCAATTTGAATAAGATTGAGTTTCGACAAGCTACTATGAACATTTTTGCCAAAATGCACATTTGTGGAGTTACAAAATTCACGTTTTGGGACATCGATAACTTAATTTTTGTTTAATGATTGATTTTATGGTCTTAAAAGAAAATTTCATGAACTAGGAACAATTCCTGGCCAACATATACATTGAAATAATATCTTAACCTCAATAACCATAGAATCGTGACTTCTAATAGACAGCCTTTGGCAGGAACAAAAAACGCCAGAAAAAAATTACGGGTTCTCAGAATGAAAAAATGTGATAAGATTCTGAATAAAGAAGGTATATCCTACAAATGTGACAAATTTCAAAAGAAGTTAAATAAATAAATTTTTAATTAAAAGCAAATTAAAACTTTAAATGCGTTTTTTGGAAAACTTATATTTCGTCAAAAGTCACTTGCGCAAAACACGATATCTCAAACCATTATCTATATATTTCCTTGAAATTTTGTATATATGTTGTCTTAAGTGTAGTAAAGGCAATGAACTAGACATATAGTTTTGAGATCAATAGTTTTTGATTTAGAGCTGCCTAATGTTGATTATACCTATGCATTTTGTGAAATTTTGAATAAGAGAATACTCGACTGGCCATAACTTTCCTGTAAATGCAAGTATTTCTTAGATCCTAGTTCATTGCCTTCACCATAGCTGTAAATGTGCTGTGTAGAGAAATAATTTGAATATATGGATTAGAATTTCTGCTAGAGTGTTTTGCTTTTTGCTCTAATTTTACCCCTTTTTTACCTAAATTATCCCATTTTACTGAATCTCAAGTGACATAAAATTTCCTGACTGGTATTAATGGTTGTTTTGAATCATATTGAGTCAGAAAATGAACTGAAATTGCACATTAAAGCGCTTTTTCAAAAATTCGTTCCCACACGTAGTCAGATACCTTAATTCGGATAAATGGAATTCTTCTGTTTATCCATGAAAGGTTTTTATTTATCAGTAAAAGAAGCTGATCAATTTATGGTATATACACAGAGGCAAATAACTCTCATTCTATTAAAATTAAACACTTTACTGTTTTGAAATTGCATCACACGTGCAGAATCATTGTACTTCTTAACTTACAGACAACAACTTAGTTTTTCAAAACTTTGAGAAGTTTTTTGTTCAATTGGAAAATTTGTTCAAAACACCAGTTCCAGTTCTTGTTACCAGTGCTAGTTTAAAATGTGTACTCAATAATACATCAAAGTATTGCGAAAGAAATTGTTTGATTATGTGTTTAGTAATTTCGAGATGCAAATTTTAAAACAAGAAATTAAATTCTTTAAAAGTGATTGTGGAAAGCGAAAGCAGGTCGCAGTTAGTTCTTTGTAATTACTAAAAAGGAGAATTTTGAAAGATAGAGTGATACAGTTTTTACAAATTACATCCTAATGTAAGGTCGATCTATTCTTTAAGATATTTAGGAGGGAAGGGAGAGAACTTTCATTTTAACAATTGCTCCAAATTTATTTTATTTTCTGAATAAATTTTACGCGTAACATCTAATTTCATTAAATAAACGAGTCCACCTTTTCTTATCAACGTGCTTTCCTATGCATTATTTTCTTTAAACTTAAAATGATAACGGCGTGCTTTAAATTTTTAAAAAATAACGCAGACAATCCACTATTGTTCCTTTTCGCAGTCACGAGAAAAATTGTAAAAAACTGGGCCACGGAAGTACCTTTCCTTTAAAGTTTATTCAAGGAAAACGATTTCATAAATATGAAAGGGGGAAAAATAAACCATTAAAAAATAAATTTCTCTCAAACTGAGGCCAATCGGACATTCGTCCTTCTATTGACTAGGAAACGACTATCACCTTGAGCGAGCAGAAAAGCTTCACTTTTCCAGCAAAGTTTACAAACAATCGAACGAACACAAATCCCCTGTAGAACATGCATAACTCACTCTCTCCGGCAAAGGTCACTTCGATCTCTTTGGCGTCCGAGGGAATCCCTTGACCTCGATAACGGTCCATCGAGTCGCGGAAAGCAAAACAATGGGTCCGTTTTCCAACACCAAGGTCCGACAGAAAGCGTCAAACT
Source organism: Araneus ventricosus (assembly GCA_013235015.1). Classification (NCBI taxonomy): domain Eukaryota; kingdom Metazoa; phylum Arthropoda; class Arachnida; order Araneae; family Araneidae; genus Araneus; species Araneus ventricosus. Next base: position 336,800 of record BGPR01000278.1, read on the forward strand.
CTATCTCCTTTTATAAATAGCCATAACAGTTATTTGCATGTTCGATTCAATGAGGCTAAGAGCGGGAAAATGTTGCAAGATACCCCCTTCGAAGGTTAAAAGCGCGAAAACGCGTTCGGAACAATTTTCCGTCTTCTGATTGTTTTCTTGGAGATAAGCTCTCGCGTGCCAGGGTTGGGAAACAGTTGACAGGGAATGTTTTTGACATGCGTGAGTCGTTTATCAAATTACGGTTCTACGTATGGATGAGCCGCAACAGTGTTTTATTTGTTATGGCGTAACGATTTTGGTTTGTAACAATTTAATCGATGAGTCTCGAGAGAACCCAAATCAGATTTCAGACTGCTGTTACTTTCTTTCATCATAAAAGAGACAGACAAAACAAGGTTCGCAGTAAAAGCAAAGAAAAAAGATGGATGATACGCTAACACATCAGAGAAGTCGATTTGTAAACTTAAATCGAATTACGACATCGTGAAAAACGAGTAATCCAGTTTAGCACGCAGACAAGGAAGTCAGTGGTTACAAAAGCAAGCGTCAGTTTTAAACGCCCGAATAAGCGATTTTAATTTCAATATTTAAAATTGATCTCTTCAATTTCTTTGATGCAACTTTTTGCATTATACTACACGTACTGGCCAATGAATTCGAAACTTTGGTTCATTATTTTATATGGCGTCCTTTAGCAATAATTACAGCCTCCATTTGGTTAGGCATGGATTCTACAAGATGCTCGAATGCATTGAAGTCCAAAGGAAGGCAAGCGTTGGAAAGCAAAACTTAAGAACCTTTACACTTGATGACACAGGAGATTACTGTTAGATGCGTCTGCCCATTATTTCTCAAACGTTCTCTATGGGTTCAGATATGGACGTGGCGTTGACCAGGGTAGATGTTGGAACTCAGAATAATACTCGCAGAACCAATGTTGAACAGTTCCAGCACAGTAGATGGTGGCATCATCATCCATGAAAGACCCGTCACCTCCGAGTAAAAACGCAACATTGCCGAGTGAACTTGATCAGCAAGAATGTTTATGTGATCTTTGGATGACAAACTGTCCTCCAGAAACAGTAACAGACTACTGCCAAACCAACAGAACATACTCCACACCCAGGGCTAGATTTCCCATAGGGCCAACCTAGGCATGGCCTAAGACGCGACAATAGTAGGACGCAAATATAAAAGAAATTACAATAAAATATTTACAAGTTTCGGTGTTATTTTGAAAAGACCATATAAAATACGGTTTTTTAAGCACATCCATAAAATTAAATAAACTGGCAGCTCATTTACATTGCCTATGTCTATAATTCCAGTGGACCGGAGGGGGACACAGAATTAAATGCTTTGGCCTAGGGCGTAGAAATGTATAATTTCCTCCCTGTCCACACCATAATACACCCATCAGAAACTTGGCGTTGCGAACTTCCCCACAAGAAAGTAAGAGAGGTTGGTCCATTGAACCCTGTGAGGGCTTGGACGGGAGGGGGAGGACCCTCCTTCAATCTTTAACCAATTAACGTAAATTGACTTCTTGCTTTAAGCGAGCAAGTCAGTTCCCTCAGCGGCGCTCCTGTGTAAGGTGTCATCCTTTTTCAGGACACATTTGGATTCGTTTGTAAAATCTCAAGTGGCCTGGTCTCATTGAGAGATGAAAGTAGGGAACTCAGTTCACTCTACGACCCTCTAACGTAAGGTGCCAATTTTTCCTGAGCACATGGGACGGTTACAGAATTTTTAAGTAAAGGTCTCAAGTATTCTGTTTCCTTAGAGACGGATTCACCTATAGTGAGACGAGGGGTGAACACCTGCAAATTGAGGTCCAACTATTATATAAATGATATGACGAGTTTGTAGTGTTTGATGAATACTATTATATGTCTAACATAATCTCCATGTCAACAAGAAAATAAAGCGTGTTGAATGGCAGACAGCGAATCGTCTCATCATTGCCTTTAGAGATAAGTAAACTCTCATTTACATTATATATAAGTTAAGAAATAAATTTACTCCTAATAAGCTTGTGTAAATAGATTTTACACACTTGGCGTAACTCACGTAGTCCACGTGATATTTCGTCTGTTAGTTCATGGATTTCTAATTGACTGGTACATCTGAACTAACTCGTATTTATATCATATATACTTACTGGTTCTGTACGAAGGAGGCCAAGGGGTTCTTCCGAAGCCCTTCCTTCTGGGCGAACTTGCCGAAGTTCCTGAGGCTGACGGCCCGCTTGCCGTTCACGATGGTGCTGTAGTCTTCCTCTTCCTCCCCCTCGTAGGCCCCGTTCTCGAACCCCTTCGACTCGTTCGAAGAGTTCGTTGAGGAGGTCTGCACCGACGTCGAGCTGTTGGACTGCGAGCATTTCTGCTTCTGGACGGAGGGTTCAGGCTGCGACAACAGGTACCTTCGGGAAGAAAAGAAAATGACTGATGCCGAAGAACAAACAGCCACACTTTAAGTTCTGAACAGTGATAATCGAGCAGGGCAGTTCTAACTCCCCAGTTCTGAAGACTTTGAAACGAGTGACATAGATCTGCACGTTAGACCCCACCATTTGGTCAAAAAATAGCATAGATAATGCAGTCACCATTTATTTGATAAGGTACATTGGCCACTGGTGGCTCTATTCCTATTAAACTCAGCATGGTATCGTGTATAATTTCCCTAACCAATTATAAACGTTATCTCTATTCAAAGAGCTATTATTTAAATAGCAGAAGGCAATAAGAAATTTTTGAACAAGTAATAATATTTTGAAATTATTTCATAATGATTGATAGTACGGATATATGTTGTTACCTTTTGAGATCCCGGAAATGAACTCAGTAAACTTCAAGGAAGTCAAAAGTTTCCGCAACCTATGTTTATTATTCTTTTCAGTATGTGTCAGTGCGGATATTTATAGATGAAAGAATAACCATCTGGACTCTCTGATAACTTAATTCCAATTTACTGAATTTTTGGATTTGAAAGTTTCTTGAAGAGTCTATAGTGAAACTAATGAATATTGCTAAGATTTGTAAAACAGACTTTGTTAGTATTGTGTATCGACCCACGAGATTCCATTGCGTTCTGCAATAGGATCAAAGTTTTTGAAATTCACAATATTAATGACAACGGCCTGGGGATATAGTGAACACTTGTAAACTTGTTCTAGTGTTTATACTACCTGAGGTTATACTTACCAAGAAATATTTGCATTTAAAGATTTTAATTCAAGAAAATTGGAATTAGATTATCTAAAGTATTTTTTACAAAACACTTTTTTTTTAGAGTTATGGAACTCTCCCCAAAGCTGGCCAAGTAGAACAACCTTGGGGGTTGAACTTAAATTGTTGGTGCATGTAAAATACAGAATGAATTAACAATTTTTAATGTGATGTTACAGAATTACATTCAATATCTATAGAAAATTCATATATAACAAATGCAAGTTAAAAAAGCAATGAATACATCTTGCATTTTTAGCTTTGTGAACTTATACTAGCAGGAATGCAAAAAAATCTATATGGGGCCGTACAAATATTACGTAAGCACACAAGGGGGGGAGGGGGTTTGCGATTTGCTTATTTTTGCTGACAAGGGGGGAGGGGGAGTATGAGTGATGCTTACGTAAGACATTAAAATCACTTTATTTCCGAAAATCTCTTGTAACTTGCACAAATAATTTAATTTAAAAAAATTAAATTTGAAAAAAAAAGTTAAATTTGGCAAAAGAAAATTAAACTTACATTTTTTTTCCATTTTAAGCCGAGTTAGAGTTTTTTATTTGAATTAAGTCCTAAAATATTTTTGATTAGATTATTACTGTTATATACGTTTTGTTAAAAAAAAAAAGAAAGGGGGGGTTGCAGTATGCTTACGTAATTATAAGAGGGGGTTTACGATTTGCTTATTTTTGCTGACAAGGGGGGGAGGGGGGTCAAAAAATACCAAAAACATGCTTACGTAATATTTGAACGACCCCTATCTATTCATGAATTTTTCATTATTGTTGTATAAGGATTATCCTGTTGCGATCTATCAGTAATAGGCCAAACTTCAACATAAAAAAAGCTAGAAAGTTTTTAAGAAACGAAAATGTTTTATTATAGATGCACCGAAAAACTGGATTAGAAAATTTTTGCGATAGTATTTCCATACCATAAGAATTATAGCAAAGAACTAAGATAAGAGCGCACTAGTACGAATACTTTAAGAAAAATTAAGTTTTTAGAAACTTACCTCAAGTTGCATATTTAAACAACTTTCAAGAATTCGTCTTTTCAGGTTATTAATAATTTTATAACAATTAATAGAAAAGATTTTAAATGCAATTTTTTTGGTTTTTTTGTTTGAAGCTGGCCTCAAAGGTCTTTACCTCAAAGAAAGATTTCAACTAACTTATCAAAGTGAATTGACATATTACTGAATAGCAGTTATGAATAAATAAATAATTTAGTTAGTTATTATAAACATTGGAGTTACGAAAATAAAAAAAAAAATAGCCCGTGAAACTTACCGCACACGCGATGAAAAAACATGTTGTATAATAAATTGCTTAATTTTTATACCACATGTTTTTGCCATGATTTTTAGCCATTTTATTTTAGACTTTTATGCGTTTTGATTTTCCGTGTTCTTATGTAATCGACCGTTTTTTAATGTCTTTTATAGGTTTCTGTTTTTGGCGCCGTGTTTGAATTTATTTTGATCTTAAGTGTTGCAATTTATTTTTATCTCGAGTGTGTATTTACGTTTTAAACTCCTGGTGTGTTTTTAGAAGACTCGGTACTTGCGTGTTTTGACTTTTTAACCCTTGCCTTTTGGAAATGGTCTTTTAATTTTTTAAAAAGACTTTTAGTATCATAGTGTGTTTTAGTGCTTTTGTGATTATGTGCTTTCGTTTTTAATTATTTATACATTTGCAAAAGTTTTATGATTTTGTGTATTCTCTGTGTTCAACTTTTTGTTTTCTAGTGCATTTTTTTGTGTTTACTCTTTGTGGCTTTTGTTCTTTGTATGTTTGTTGTGTGTTTATAGCACAAGTAATAAGTTGTAAATGGAGTTTTCTCTGTAGTGCGCTTTTCTTTAAATAAATAAATATTTTGGAATTCAAAATTTTTTAGTAAAAAAGCTAACTTTAAGAGACAAATTCATTTAGAAATGCATTCATGCAGAGAAGTAGCAAGATGCACATTTCAGAATTATAATTTATATAAGAAATACATCGAATTGATGCTCACAACGAATGAGCTGAAATATTCTATTCCAAGAATATATTTACGAGCTAAAATAGTTAGAACTAAGGACTGGTGAATTTGTGTCTCAATTAGCCACTGAAAGGAGATATATAGAAATATGAATCTCAAGAAGGGCTCTTTCGATAATAAATATAGGGAAAGAAGTACGACTTGTTATCAGTTGTGTATCTTGTCAGATAAATATCTTACTCTTTCGTAAACATTAACCATCAAAATGTGCTTAAAAAGAGACTAATAAGGAAATGGCACCATTTACTAAACCAGATATGGTATATGCCAATAAATGTGCAGAATCAATATGTATGATTAAAAATATGCCTTCATTTTCTGAAAAATTACTTTTGATCTGTTGTATTCTGCTGCACTTCCCCATCAAACCGTTCAGTAATTATAATGATTACAGACACTTAAGGCATTCTGTATCTGTATATTCGGTGATACAGCAGTGATGCAGATGTAGATTAAAGGGAAGATGGATTTGATGTTACTAGAAGAGTCTTAATTGATAGGAAATATTTAAAAGAAATACCAGCTTTCTTTTATATATACTAAATACTTCAGTCTTCCGATATATTCTATTAGCAGCTTATAAGGAATTCGTGCTTCAATTAATTCATAATGCCGATATGTGATGTTTTCAAAGCAGTTAACTTCTAATTTTAATGCCAAAAGCTTAGAGTAGATAAACATAACATTAATAATATCTAGCCCATGGTGTAGATTGTCTAATTTTTATGCCAAAAGCATAGTGGATAAACATAACAGTAATAATATCTAGCCCATGGTGTAAATTGTTTGTATATTTGATCAAAAATTTAAGGGGACATACGACTGTTAAACCTCGAAAATTTTCGATTTTATGAAAATAAATATATATTATTCCCCAGTCTCTTCTGAACAATTTAAAACAATCCGCGTTAAAAAATTCTCATAATTATGAAAATTATGAAGAAAAATGTATCAGCTGTTTAACGTAAACATTGAAAACGGCCATATCTGTAAAGCGCTATATTTCAAAATATGTTTATTTGATATTGCGCGCACAATATATAAAGAACTTTTGAATATTTTTAATAACATTTTTACTGAATATGTATTGTGGTATGTTCTACAAATTGAACCCCAATTTTTGTAAATATTTTGTCCAAAGAAGATATTTTGGGGGTTAGAAAAGTTGACATTTTAACTATTTTTAACATTTTATTTTAAATTGGTAAATAAAATAGAAATTAAATGTAAAACTTAATAAATTGAGGTTCAGTTTCTTAAACAGATTGTTTGGATTACTTATATACCCAAAATATTGTGTTTAGACCAATATTTTATCCGTATTCATGCGCGCAAGGTGACTATCTCATTTTTTCTCCAAAAATTACACCCATATTTATTACTCTCTCAAATAAATAAATACCAATATTAAGGTTTGAAAATGTGTCTACCATAAGAGAAAGAACAGATATTTTTCTAGAAAAAAAAGTGAGTACATGAATTGCATTTTTTCAGAGATATAATATATCGAATTTGACAGTTTTCCCTTCAACTTTTCGTGTTACGAAACAAATGCTCATTTTTATATCTTTAAATTTTCCAGATTTGTTGGAATGACTGATTACATTGTCAAAAATATTTTCTAACAGAACTAATTCATTAATTGTTACATCGTCATGTACACTTCACAGCTAACATGAATATGTAACATTGAAAAAAAAAACTTGTATTTGAAGGTCTCAGCCAAGATTTATGCATGAAAGGGTGGTCCGTTGAAGTGTGGCCTGGGAGGATGAATGGGTTTACCTGTAGGGCATATCGTAGTCTACTTCTAGGATAGTGGCGAACTTGTTAGGAAAGAGAAGATCGACCACAGCCACCGCTCCACCCACGACTATCGCCGTGATGCCTGCAGAGAGAGGAAAACAGTCATTAGCACAATAATAACAAAGCGCAAAAAATTATTCACTTGTCACTGCTGAAAAATGGTATGTTTGCAAAGGCAAGCTTCAAGCCATTGGAGTGTGCTTCACTCGTCTACGTTAATATAAAGAAATGATAAAGTTTGGATTTTGTCCTTTTTATGCTTGCTCCAGTTCTGGAACGAGCAGATTGCGATTCTGGTCCCATTTTTCCAATTTGTGATCTCGTTTGTAAGGGTCTTACTCCAAAAGTATTATAGTTGTCGCTTTCTGTTTTGTTCAGCACTAGGTTTACGGAGATTTCTTATTGTATAGCAACAGATTCGGAAACCCTCCGCGCTTTTGCGCATGCACCGGGCGGAGTTATTTTCATCAAAAAAGGGGGAAAGTGAAGAATGGAAGGGTGATGTTTACATTTTACTGAGCGTGATCTAACAAAGAACTCCGGATGCGCTCATTTGACTTATTGCCTGACACCCCTTTCCGGTGTAAAATCATCCAAAAGTGGTGGTCTCGGAATCCGTTGCTGAACAGTATGTACCTATCTCTACGGACACGCGTCAATTTGACGTAGAAAATCCTTTTTGGACATATTTGATCCGGTGCATTCTTTAGATAATATAAATGCATTTAGTGCTGCTAAATCCAAAATATTGAAAGAAAACTTGAATAGGCCACCGAAAAGACGCAGCTTTCATGGTATACTTCCGCACCATTTTATCAACTACATCAAAAATAATTTTTTTATTGCAATACGGGATTGCTTCTGTGATGCGTTTGTTACTGTCTTCCAATCTTACAGGTGTATGTTTAGTGCTTACTACTACCAATACCTTAATTTTAGCTTACTTTTATAAATGGTGAGAATGCAGTTCTACGATTTATAATGTTTTGAGGAGTATAATTTCATCCGTCAAATTGGCGAGTAACTGTGGAGTTATGTATACCACACAGAAAACTTAGAGATTAGAAGACGTAGGTCAGGGGTGGCGAACCTTTATGTATCAACGTGCCATTTTTTCTAAAAAAATGTGTAATGAGGTCATAGACGTGCCGTCAAATAGTATCGTCAATGCTTCATAGTGAACTTTGTGATCGGTGGCGTGCCCAAAATATTGTGTCGCGTGCCATGAATGGTACGCGTGCCATTGGTTCGCCATCCCTGACGTAGGTGATAATGAATTTGAAAAAAAATATTCGTCTCATCAATTGAATAAAAATCAGCACAAGTTGGAAAATTAAAATGTAAACGACACCTGTGTTTTTTCTTGACAAATTTGAAATGCGTCCCATAAACCTAGTGTTCATGTGCAGATTTAGAGAATTAAAATTATAATTCGTATTATAATAAAATCGTAGCGTCACCAGTTAACAGATTTTAGGAAAAATTCAGGTTCTCTTTTCTTCGTTTAAACTTTCTTTTGCACATATTTATTTCCGTTACGGCCAGGTACTCGAACATTATCTTCTACACTCTTGGCGACTAATTTTATTATCCTTGATATTAATTAATTATTTTTTATTTATTCGTTGAAATAAAGATCGATTCCCGATGAATATTCAATAGGTTTCGGTTTAAAGATGAAGGCCACGTGACCTTGAGGAAATCGGGCCGAATCAGGGAAAAATCAAGATCTCCTAACTATAAAATGCTTCCTTTTTCCTGTTGCCTTCGGTTTTATTTTTTATAAACTAGTCGGTGACGGCACCGTGTATTTCACACACCTGTTTTGTAAGGAAATATTCAATTTTGTTACTTATTGCTGAATGTAACGGGGACTATAATTTTCATTTATAATAAATGAATGAATTAATTTTTATCAATCCTCCGCATTGAAATATTCCTTGAAGAATTTCTACAACAAATTCTCGACTGATTAAGTGAACGAAACATAGATGCGGTTGGGTTTGAATTCCATATTTCCGCATGTCTTTGAGTCGTGATATCTATGAATCTCTCCTCTCGAGGGGTGTGGGTGATATCAGTCTGTTAATAATAGATCACCAAAAGTAAGAAGTACCACTACGATTGAAATTATCGCCGTTTCCCGATTAAGAGCGGTTGAACAAATTTTCAATCGTTAATAAAATACTTTTTATTCATCCACTCAAGTTCAAATACATTTTTTAAAACTTGTAGTGGATGACACTTGATGTTAATACAGTTTTTTCAAGTTTTTTTCTTTTTTAAAAAAATTTTTCTTTGTTGACCTAAGTAGGAATTTACTTAAAATTTTTTTTTATATTACTTGTTTTTATAAATCTTAAAATAAATAAAATAAAAAGAATGTAGAAATCGCGTGCTTTTATTAATTGCTGCGAACATGAAATCCAGCGTGGATCTACTTCGTGAGCCATTAATGAGTATAAAATTTTTCTTCAGAGGTCCACCGACTGCGTGGTCTGATGTCATAAGTCAAAATGCGATTGAATAAAATGATTGATTGAAAGAATGATTATTTATACTAAATTCGATGATTAGCCTCGTCTATGCATGGATTGTTATCTGACTGAAGTATTATTGTCCGGATATATGACTACTAGTGCCGAAAAATAGACAATACAAAACCTCAGTTCAGGGTCCGATTTAGCCTTTGAACCGCTCCTTGCAAAAGTAAAAAATTACGCCCCTATGGAACTACAATGCAAGCATTCTAAAAAAAAGATATATGGTCTTTTTTACATTTATATAGAGAACGTTCAAAAAACAACAGTGTAACTCAGTAATTGACACAAATACTTATAATAACTTTTCACTTAAAATACTTCATTTAAAAAAGCAGTTTACAGGAGTATAGTTCAGACGAATTTTTTTTCGATCTTTTAGTTCAGAGAATTCTCTAATTAATTCAGAAACATCTAAACTGCTACTCAATTCAAACTCAATTCCTAATATAGCGAGGTCTGAAATCTTGTTCGAGATGTTGTTGTTCGAAAATAATTCTTGATTATTTTTAGTTTGGAAAAACTACGTTCCCCGGATGCAACACTTATTGGAAGAGTTAGTAAAATTTTTAGAGCAATGCTCAAGTTTGGAGCAAAATTCACGCAGACATTGCCTTTTATATATATAGACTACTGGAGTAGTGCCTTGAAAGTTTTGTGCTCATTAGTACATAAAATTAGATTGTTTTATTGTTTTTTAGAATTTTTTAAGAAACTTTTCTAATTAATTCAGAAACTGTTGCGATTTTTTTCTCATTTTATTTTGACTATTTTGCGCAACTAGATTTTTTTACTTCGTGCCGGGGCACGGACTAACGGAGTGTTCGTTCAGCCCTGCTCAGTTTATGACTCAGACAATCATTTTTCTTCTACTGCTTCGTTTACTGAATTTCGCCGAGGCGGAAATGTTAAATCTAGAAAGTTCCGTCAATTTGATGGATGAAATCATCTGTCTGTAAATATTTGTAACTAAGGATTACAGTATTATTTTTGTCACATCATGAATTTTAAGTCGAAAATTAAATATGTCGATGGACCATTGTTATTAGATTCGGGAAACTTCTTTTGTATTTAAGACGAAAGGTTTTTGCCATTAAAATAAAAATAAAGTTGTCTTCTCTCTCTTCTTATAATTTGTCTTCAAAATTACTCAAGATGGGGAATTATTGAAGAGGTAAATAATAAAAGAACTGATGATGGATGCTTTCAAGCTAAAATTTTTGAAGGCCTCACGATTCCGATTTGAAAATTATCCATCCAGTGATTACCATTATTTGAGGATTTTCTATCGTAACACTGGGATATTTACTTTCTAATGCCTCTATACTTTTTCGAAATTACAACCCATTAATGAGAGCTTGTAGACCTTCAGTACCCAGTATTCAAGTTTTATAGTCAATATTTTCGGGAGTGAAACTTTTAAGTGCGGGGGAGGGGGGCGGGGCAAACTTAGGCTGCACATCGGGCCGAGAAATAAAATGAAATACAGTGGAATCTCCCTATAACGAAATCGCTTGGTTCTAGTTGAAAAATTCGCTATAGAGAAAATTTCGTTATACGGAGATTAGAGATTTTTGCAGTTGTTTAAGTAAATGTTACAAACCTTTTAGTATGTGCGATAAGTTCAAAAATATTTAATTATGACTTTCAATTAAAAATGAAGTAATATTTATTATAAGTTTGTTAAAATTATACTAATTTTTATTGTATAAATAAAATGCTCAAAAGTGAAGACAATTCACCAATTTAGAGAATAATATGTACTAGTATGGATAAACATAAAATGCATATTGTCACATCCATTTGCTCCCTCTGCAGAAACCCAGGTCCCCACAACTGCATTACCCTTCACATAGCATTCTATTGTTATGTGTTATCGCTGGAATGAACAATGCGAGTGGTTCCAGAAACATGCATGTGTGAGCGATTTGTTTGCACAACTTTCTTCAAAAATGACAAGAATCGAAAAGATAAAGGTCTGAAAAAATTCGTTATAGGGAGATAACCACTTCGTTATATGGAGAATATTCTTAATGTTATTTAACATTCCGATTAAAAATTTCGTTATAGGGAGAAATTTGCTGTAGGGTGACCTACTGTATTTCGATTTTAAAGTGTAGTTAAACTTTACAAGCGGATTACATAATCACATCGAGTCCCAGCTCTATGCACTTTTAGAGTGCATGAGATTACTTGAATTACGTTAAACTCGAATCGTAATAAAATAATTCGAAAAAAATTAACGTGTTAGGCCCTCAATGGTTAATTAATTATTAACTGAGTATAGCAGTTCTTGTAAGAGGAAGTGCATACCTAGTTGGATATAAGATTAATAACACCATGAGCGTCGGAAAGGTACAACTGGTTGTTTGGAATTATTGCCTATTGCATTTGAAGCAGAAGACTTCTAATGATGGTTTCAATAAGGCGTAAGGATAAACTAGACGTAATACCCGCCATGACACATGCCATTCCGAAAAGCTTAATGTTCGAGTCGCCGCGATAATAATACAGGAATTATGGTCAGTTACAAATTGACCATCACCGGTCCATGCATCAACCCATCCGATAGGAATTATATCCCGTTATCGGAAAGGTGACCAACACAACCACCCCCGGGGGCATATTTACAAACCCTACCCTGATAGAACTGAGGCAGGAAATCAGCCAATATCATTGGCTACGAGGAGCAGTGACGTCGTTTTCAGCTCTCGCACGAAGCGTACGGCAATCATAACAAAACAAGAGTCGTCCTACTTTTCTTCTCCGTTTTCCCACAGTTGAGCACAGAAAACATTCTTCCGTGGGTTGTAATATTTTTAAAAATGAAATTATTTTTTAAAATATCATAAAAAATAAAACATCTCACATTGTAAGAAATTATACTAATGAAAAGTACACGCACGAGAGCAAAGAACGACATCATCGGCTCTCGGCGAAGCGAACCAATCATATTGTCCGATTTCCTGCCACAGTTCTATCAGGGTAGGGTTTGTAAATATGCCCCCCGGGGGATGTCGGCTATTTCTCACCCATTGCGTACTAGTGCTCCCCTCTGGGGAGCTCATTCCTGGGGTACTGGCGTAAAGATATCTCTGCTTCCTTTTTCAATTTTAGTATACGCAGAAAGTACAAAATTATTAAATTAATTAATATTACAATAATTACAGTTTCCCTGAAAATGATAATCTTCATTTAACAATGACACAGATTGCGAACTTATCAGGTGTAGGGTATTTTGACAGGAAGTGCGTTTACTGGACCGTTCTTCGTTGGAAACACTATGACTGGTGATGTTTACTTGAACTTACAAAAGGAATGCGCTATCCTACACAAGCAAGAGACGTTCAGAATACTTCGATTAGGATGGAGCATTTCTTGTTTTTATGTAGTTGTGGTGATCAGATTATTAGATCGAGGAAGTCATGCTGAACTCACTTCGCACTCTTCTTAAGAACATGCATGAAACATAATGTTTATAGCTCAAGGCTTATAATAGTTTTTGCTTTATGAGCTTTGTAATCAGAAAAAGACTTTGAGCTTACACTGTGTTTTAAAACATCTTGAAGAGACATCCAACTAATTTCACATAATATGTACGCGCTAGGTTTCAGGATCAGGTTGCAAATTTTAAATTGAACTTAATTGTTTAATTAGTTTTTACCCCGCATTATAACCTTAAACTAGAATGTTGACAGAATTGAGTTAGCATCGCCGGTGAGGGGTTGACATGGCGCTTTGTTTTTGTTACGGAAGGTTACGTAACACTTCGCTACCGTTTTTCTCCCCTCTCATTGCATCATATTCTAATTGGGTCATTCTGTTCCATTAAAAATAATGACGTAACGAAATCGTTCATTTACTATGCATTTCTTTCGGATTTCGACATCCGAAAAGAAACGCTTCCGAGTATTTTCGGCCTCTCCGAATTGAATAGCTTCTCGCGGCCAAACGCCACTTCCTGTATTCTAATGAGCTGCCACTCCTTGCCCGATGTGATTATCGCTCGAGAATAGTAAAAATCACGCTCGCGTTTTAAAATAACCTCTCTGCAGTAGCTGTGACCGTATTTATATCCTCATTCATTAGTGGGTGAAAAATACCGCAGCATTTATCTTCGATGCCCGGAGCGAAATTGAGAAATTTGCATGTGTTGACGCAATTGAAAAGGAATTTCACACGGATTTAGATACTTTACGTCCAATGGATTGCATTTCTCCAGGGAATATAAATCCTCTTCGAGAAAAAAAGATCTTATTTTTAATCACATAGGTACTGAACTTTTTGATTAAAATGAGATTTTATTGAGCCATGGAGGATTCAGAGTTAAATTGAAACAATTCCATGTTTTTCCCATTTTAACACTGCCATGGTAGTGTAGAAATTATATATTTTCTGTGTAATAATGATTCATGTCCATATAGTTCAATTCGCATCCACCAGGCAGGGAGAAAAACGAGAAGTCCACTGCTATATTAAATGTGGCTCATCAACTTTGAGATTTGCTTTCTCAGAAATGAATCTCATTGGCTTGGTTCATTTTAACTCTCCCACCCTTTATTTATAAACTACCTTCAAAACAAATAGATTCTTATAAACGCAGTCCAATTATTGATACTCCATATTCTAATATTTGATAAGCTCAGTTTGTATTATTACCTAGAAGGCGTAGAAGTTTAATCTTATATTGGAAATCAATGTAATTCCAGGTAATGACTCCCGAGACAATCGTCGATATCAAAGCGAAAGTTGCGTGTGGTTCAGCGAATGCCCTGCTCGCGTCTGATGGTAATGCAGGTATCCTCCTAGATAGAGATGTCATCTATGTGCCAGAATTCATAAATATCATAAAAAGCATTTTGAATTTATGGAAACTTATGGGCTCTCTGAACCCTCCATATAACACCACTTCATGCATGGAAGGCAAATCAGACCTCCAGAAAAAAAGGGGGGTGGGCTCTCTTGGTCCTCAACAGATTTGACAGGAGGGAGTCCATTAGTCTGGACTGCTTTTGAGTGTTTTACCTTGTTTCATTTTATAGAAGCGGGCTGGTTTACAAGAACTATGACATAAAACCACACAATTGTGCATGAAATAACTAGTCACAAATAATAAGTACAGGCAACGGACTCGCTGTAAGATTATAAAAAAAAATTCTGTTTAGAACACAAAACATTATGAAAAGTTATGAGTAAAAATAAAAAAAAAGCAATAAAATAGTATAAAGTTTTGATTGATATGGATAAATTTTATGTGACTAGATTACTGATATAATACTTTTTTTCCTTATAATCAACAAATCGAAAAATCTCTTAAAGACGGATAAATCACCAGAGGTCATCGACATACAGTTTTACATCTAACACTAACTGATTTATTTGTACGACATTCATTAGCAATTTTATGAATCTAATACTGTCTCTGTGAAAAGATTTAATGATTGGTTGTAACTTTTAATGGCTCATTTTTATTTTGGGTAAACGACTGTTCTAGTAAATAAGAAACTTAACCCAATACTCGGAACATCCTCGGGCACTCGGTTACAAGGACACCCGTCATAATGATCGCATACCAAAAATGCCATGATTTTCCCCTCTTTGTTTTGCATGCAGAGGCGTCATACTGTTCAATAAAGTGAATGGGATGATTGGGAACACGATTTGAGTAAAAATTATTTATTTCTGCATGCTTAAGAGTATTATACATTATTGGGGCTAAAATTACTTCATCGTCTGACGAAGCTTGATCGACTTAGCGGTCAGATGATCGATATACCAGTTAGAGAGTTAAAACAATAGAAGAGATTGGGTGGAAAAAATGAGGCGGCAAAAAAATTTATAGACATCCAAAAGACCCGGGAGAATGGGGGTAGACAACAAAATTTAAAAATTTAGTTAAAAAATTAGCTAGTTTTCCTGAACACAATTGCTTTTTTGTGATTCCTAGTTTTAGGCAGCTGAAATGAAATAAAAATTTTATTTTTTCCCTAAAAAAAATAGGAGGGAAGCGTCTGACCCGCGCGCGGCGGGCCCCCGACTCGCCGCCACTGAGTTAAAAGAAGGAAAGTGTAATGTCAGGCATCCCATTGTCTAATATACATTTCAAAGGCTATTTCTAGACTGCGGTCTCCATGACTTTGGAGATGTTTTGCTTATTTTGTTCTGCTTTAGTGAATCAATATCTGTGGAAAGTCTTAAGGTCCGTGGTGGTTTGGTGGCAGAATCCCTTCCTCGCTGCAGGAGGGTCAAGGTTTCAAGGATCTGCCATTTTCTTGGCCTCCTGCACATTAAATCCGTTGGGGACAGCCGCCCTTCTGTTGGTGTAGTGTGGAAGTTCGGAGAAGATATGGTGTGTGAGACGTCGTCTTCATCATCTGACAACGATAAAATCCCAAGGTTTGACACAAAGTAGTCAGTCCTCTTCTAGATTTAAAACGGAATGTTAGTCTATTCAATAAACTAATCAATGGCCCTTAAGAAGTTTTCCGGGACTTTCAAGCTCCGTCATTAAACTGGCGAAGACCTCATTAATTAATTGAAAGGCTCCTGGGGGAGAGGCTGGTATTACCTACGAAGGCACCCCAGCCCTCCATGTATTGCTAGAACCAAGATTATCGCATATTCCAAAGAGGCAGATGCTGTTCTGCGATGTTCCACATAAGGGGAGGGGGTGGGGCGATGGCCTTGTGGCAGCGTCCCGGATCCGTGACCGAAGGGTCCCCTGCTCGAGACCCAATTCGACGAAAGACACGCAGTGTATACGGGTCTGATGCACGGCGCTCTGTCTAACGTCCTCCAGCAGGTATGGAACGGAAGCCTGGGGTGGAAGCATGGCGGCCGAGATGTAGCCTTCGTCCTCTGATCAAGATTCGAAATTACGAAATCCGTCCCCAAATAGCTCTCATGCAACTTCGAAACGGGATGTTAAAATAACTAAGTTATACAAACATATGATACGATTTGTATATAGTTCGTGGTATTATATTGTATTCTAACGAATTGTTTTCAGTTTAAAGTCTTATATTTAAAATATTGAATTGATTACGGCTTTACCAGTGTTTATTTTTATGTATTTTTTCTCGAGGCACTGACTGCACGTAATGTGAATGCTTGTGATTGTTTATATTTTCAAGCTTGAAAGTCAGTTCTTCAAATTGTTTGTACGATATAACGACTTCATTTTGTTAATAGCCAAATAAATCTATTTCTGAGTCTGATGTCACAGTATATATCGTGTTTATATTGCAATATTTGCACAATATTTTTGTGTTACTGGAGTAGGTGCTCTTTTACAAGTGAGCATCATATTTGCTTTTTGTTGTTTCAAAATAGTCATTTGCTGGTAGAACCAAGATGTGAAAAAAATGCTTTAAACTTCACTTAAACAATAATCCCGAAACCAAAATGAATTAATATTTCACTTTTTTTAATCCCTGAAACTTGATACGGCTCTCATGATATTCAAAACTGAAGTGAATCGTGCGTAAGCGATTAGGTGCCATGCAAGAAGACAGATCTGACGCCGATCTTATTGCTACCAGCAGACACTCGTAGGTGTGGTGCTCTACTAAGAAATGGAGCGTTGTTTTTCCAGAATCGATAGCGAAGTTCCTGCTTCTTCACAGAGGCGAGGTCTGCTTCAGATTTTAAGATGCGATCGGGGTTTCTTGCCTTAAGGTAGGAGGAATGCGGTTTCATAAACCCATTTAGCGAAATTTATACACTTTTTTTTCTTAATTCCAAAATATCAATATTTATATGCAATTAAAATCAGTTTTGTTAACTGCACATTTTCTCAATCGAAAATCTGCCCCACGAAACTATTCTTAGATATTTTTATTGCAAAGCCAGCACTATTATTTCAGAATCTATGTGAAAGAAGTAGGGCGCTTTATATGGGGGTAATGGTCATTTGACAGGGTATTCACCTGCTTGATCAAGAGGTTATAATAGTGTGGTACGTTAGAAAGAAGGAAGTGTATTATGAATCATTCCAACTATTTTATTCTACGTAATTTCAGCAATAACAGGGAGGGAAAGTTCGAAACCATTTGCCTTGCGGACTTCATGACAGAGAGTATAATTAATAGGTTTGAAAAGTTTCGTCAATGAAGGCTGGGCAATTTTTGTTTATTTTTGCTCGCGAAAGTTATGCAGAAAAAAACAACCCTCCAGGGAATCTGAATTGTTATTTAAGAATCACAAATCTAATGACAAAGAACGTTAAATTGCTACTACCATAAAGCATGAGCCAGAAGAGAGGCGTAATATTAATAATAATGATTAGAGCAAGAGTTTGAGTTGTTGTGTTCTATGTGGTTCGAAACAAACAAACAGCTCGTATTTCCCTCTAGGGAAAGAACTGCGTGTTTTATTATCACCGGATGCCAATTTTCACGATTAGATTCGAAAAAAATGCAAAAACTGTGTTATGTTGTTCATACGGTGCTTAATCATTAAGCAAATGCAATAGCCAGAAGCTCTAAGGTGTATTCATTGTGGCCATGAGTGAAACAACATCTGTCTTCAGGATTCGTACGATTTATATTCTTGAAAGCTGAATTTATGGGAGAAGAACTATTTGATAGCAGTTTGAGGTCAGTTCCAAATCAAAATAAAAGGTACCTCGGTGCCACATTAATCAATCGGATCCAGTTTAACTCAAATTCTTCGATTTATTTTTAAAAACAAAAAGATGCCAAGAAGATTTGCAAACCAGGGTTTCCTTCTAATTTGCGTATCAGCAGCTTATCTCATGAGGAAGAGCCTAAAATCACCAGAAACAGCGTATTGTTAGAATAAAGAGACTTTGCTGTGTTATAATAGAGACAAAATTTCGAATACTTTATATGCAGGCTGAAGTCTAATTTAAGTTTTATTAGATTCTATAATATACAGCAATGTTGCATTTGCAGTGATAAGATTAAGAGAAACACCAGTAATTCAAAATTAGGTAATCACAAACGTTTAAACCTGTTTTCATATCCATATCTGCCTCTGTATCGGTTCGAGTTTAAATTCCATGTTCGTCATGGATATTTTCGTCACAATATCTTCGAATTGAAGTTTGTTTTATAGCTACATCATTGAACACGTACCCATGCTTTGTAGCTTTGATTTTTCATTTGAGGTTTATTCTAACTGTGGATAATCCCCTCTTTATAATTTCTGCGCGATATCGTTTTATCAGTAGTAAATAGACAAAAGGTGATTTGTTACATTGAAAGGCTTTTGTTACAAACTGAAAAAGAAGTGAAATTGAGTTCGCACAAAGTTAAGGCATTAGCGAAGTCCAATAAATCTATTTGCTTTAATCCCTCAACCATCACACACATGTGTTATAAGTGCACTGAATTATGGGTATTTTAAATCCATAATTTTAAGCAAAGGTAAGTCATAGACATCATAATTCGACAAAAAAATAATGGAATTCATAAGCGTCTTAATTCATCAATAGTTCAAGCGTTCCATGGGCTCTTAACTAAATTAGTACGATAATACATTCCTAAAAGAGAAAGTGTATAATTAGAGAGTAGAGAAAACAAAGTAGTAAAGGGATCAAGTTTACTTTCAAATTAATTCAAAAATAATTTAATATCTAAAATTAACTTGACAGGCATACATTGAAAACTCCAACAAGGCAACTGAGTTGCAACTGGCGAATTAGAGATTCAATGATTTGACTCTATAGCATGACCTTTTCTGTGTAATCTAAAGCGTATTGACCTTGGAAAGGGAAGAGGATCGAGGTGAAGAAAGCATACCAAAAGGTTGTGGTTATCATTTCGGGGTCAATGAAAGGTTCTTGGTGGGGCATCCCCCGAAAGTGTGGGCCCATCGAGGGCGTCTTGTTTACGTCGCACATCCGCGTTCGATGATTCGAATGTTTCGCCCTCGTAACCTTCAGCGAAACGCCCACACGATACGCATCCGCGGTTGTGGTCAAGAGTTGCATTTTTCACTAATCGCCCACATTCGGGATTTAATTCTCCGTTCCTTTCGATTAAACCCCAAAAAACAGGACGATTCACCCATGCCATGCCAGCTGTGTGGTGGGACTTTCCTCTTCTCCACTCTCATTCGGCCTCCACAACGGTGTAATAGAGAACACCTGTGGATCCGTTTCCGATTAGCATAGCATTATCTTGCATTCATATTCTTTTCATGAACTCCTAGTCATAATGGTGCAAATCGAATTTTAAGAAACATCACTGATTTGTATGTTTGATTGTTCCTGTATCATCGGGAAAAAGACCAAAGGATAATAATCAATACCATTTCCAGCTGCGATGAGAATCATTATCGCAATGTGAAGAGGACAATTTATCGATGATCAATGAGCACGGAAATCGTGATTGATGGCTTTTTGACCAGTGGTAACGTTCAGAAAATCATCGAACTGACTACTGCATGCAGTGGCGGCTCGTCCATAAGAGCTGCAGTCCCCCCTGAAATTATTTTAAAAGATTGTATTTTCGTTTCTATTCTAATTGGCTTACTTTTCCACTTTGAGAATACAGGGATCAACGAAAATGGTAAAAAGTAATAAAAAATGTAAAAAGAAGACGGGAAATTAATCCAGAATTAAGAGAGAGACAGACCAGAGCTGCTTCAAGTTTTGCCCCTCCTACGGATCCGTTATTAACGTAAAGAGCAACGCGAAGCGGGAGAAAAGCAACCCTTTCTCCGCTTGAAATTCCATTCATTTGAGCTGTATTTTTTAGTTCTCATTTGGCGCGACTTACTCATTTGGCTCCTTTTTCTCTTTTTCTCAGTAGTTCAGTCGTTAAGTCGTTTTTTTAAATCCAATTCTGGATGAGTTGTAATTTTTTTGCTTCTTTATGTTTTTGCGGGTGCTGATTACGATTCTGAGATTTGCCACCAATAATTTTTGTTGGAATATTAGCTATAGCCAAAAAACATATAAAAAATTTCGGTACTTACGTATTAACGCCACCGAAGCTAAAGTTGCTCTAATGCGCCAAGATTGGCGGCACTTAAAAACCGCCAAATCTGTAGCTGCGTCATTTGCTTGTGGAACCGTATGGTTACGTATTAACGTCACCGCAGCTACAGATTTGGCGGTCGCCTAGAGATTTGGCGGTTTTTAAGTGCCGCCAATCTTGGCGCATTAGCGCAACTTCAGCTTCGGTGGCGTTAATACGTAAGTACCAAAATTTCTCCAGTTTTTTGCTTATAACTCAAACACTATCAATTTTTATTATATCATCATTATACACCAAAATAATCAGCACAAAATTTCCTACAACTTAGGTCTATAAAACTTTTGCAGCACTGCTTGTGTCCGAGCTGACGAGCTGCCACTGACTACATGTATTTCGAAGGGCGATGGGGAAGTTCTTACTTCTCGTATAATGCGTACTCACCCTTTCGGAACGTTTATTGGAATGTTTTTAGATCTTCTTTCGTTCTTGGAATAGATAGAGTGACAATCCGTTTCATTATGAGCAGCTTCAAAGTATTTATGGTCAGCTGCAAGTTGGATATGTAACCAAGACTATGGAAATCAATATCATTCAAATAGAGCCAAAATAACTAAGATAAACTCAAAGGGAATCGAATTAAACAAACAAGGAATCCATTCTAGTCCATTTTATCAAGGGCTAAGGACTATATTCGAAATGAATTCAAAATATTTGGGAAATTTTTCTGTAAGAAGCTTGCGTTACGCCAAATATAGCTTCTCTTAGCCCGAAATTTCCCAACAAAAGACAAAGGAAATCTGCACACCAAAAAGCATTATTTTAAAAGAAGAAGGAAAACCAAACACAAACATAAAAACGCTAATAAGATTGATTTAAAAATATTAGCCATCTGGCTGTTAATAATAGCAGCCATCATAAAAATAAACTTACCCCATGCCCAGAATAGAGAAAAAAATGTCCTCACGCTATCACAATCCCACTCTGACTTTCTGTTAAAATAAGTAATCAGCAAAGTTTTTTAAAGAAGCACTAGAATTATGGTGCTATCTATATTCGAAAAGACAAAACAGAAGGAGGGAAAACAGGAATTTTAGGGAATGGAACTATTTAGACATATTAACCAAGACTATGGATGTACTCGCATATACATGGTTTAAAAATGATTTTGAATTTTTTTTTTCTTCTTGCCAGATACATGAATACGCCACATTCGTTTATGTGATATAACTAAACTATTTGGAGTTTCACATTCATCTAACGCGCATGGATAAAAACCAGGCGTTTCATGATGGGATACACATTCGCGTTTCTGGCAAAACTCAGATAGCAAAATATGTGATCAAATATGTGTGATAAATACAACAAGTGAAAGTTTTCACATTCATGTTTCTGGATTATGGAGGAAGATATCTAATGATGTTCCTTTACATTAAAAGTTATGCTTTATAGAGCAATTTTCTCCGAATGAATCAAATTTACACCTATTATCTATTTAGATGGCTCCTTCTTAATTAAAAAAATGAATTTCATGGTAAAGACTGCTGAATTTGTTTGAATGAAACATTTGCATCAATGGTTCATTCCCATTCGTGGTGTGCACCCTTCCCCTCTTTTGTTCTTTTTGTGTATTGTGTGTGTGTCTTGTTTTTTGTCCAATTCAACTGTTCTGAGTCTTAGGCAATCAATGTTTGTTCAATCAGAGAAAAAGTGCATAGCACTGGGACTCAATCTGGCTATTTAATCTTTGTTTTGTTGCATCAATGGTTCAAACTCCCAGCAACACACAGATACTATTTAATATTGCTTATAATATCGAATAATATTGTACAATACCGTACATGCTATACTAGGGACTAGAATAAATTATCAAAATTTCAGCGATAGCGAAGTCAAATTATAATAATTGTTATACATTTGGAAGGATAAACACACCGGCAATCTCATGTTTAACATTTTCTTCTGTGTGGCATTAAATTCTGGGGCACGATCAAAATACGAATATGGAGAACAAGTTCATGGATGCCCACTTTTTGACATTTCATTTTTCAAGAATAAGGAAAAGACGACTTGTACCGTTATGAACTCCAACCTTCATTCTTTTTGTGTCATGAAACTCTTTTCAAGACGCGAATCTCGAGTTTTAGTATTCTGGACTCGAAACGTCAAGTTCTATTTCGCGACTCTCACCGAAAGAGAGGACTCCCTACGCAAAAATTGTCCTTCTTGCGCGGATCTGCACTGCTGATACAATCGGTTAATTGAACGGAAATCTTCTCGGAGAGGAGTGAGTCAGTCTAGATGATTTGTCGATCTCCAAAATCAGGCCAGATTGTTTTATATCCCTTCGTTCAACTTTAGTTATCTGATTTGCATTTTCTTGAAAATTTAAAAAATAACATAGCCAAATTTGGAAACACGGTTCAGATAGCTGATTCTGCATTTTTTTAACGTATATATCTATAACTACCACGTTTCCTAATAGAAATTTATAAATTAGGACGCCACATTCAATTTTGTTTTCTCATTTCTCGAACAAGTTTATTTACAAGTACGAAAGTTATCGCAATGCTAACATTTTTTAGTTTAGATAACAAATCGTTTTTGATTCGCCAGCAGTGTATCATAAAAACGATGATTAGTGATAGAAATAATCATTACCGCTTTCCGCATGTGCTAAAAGACAATTTTTGCTCAGAAAACGGGCAATACTCTTTAGGAATATTTTATGATTTAGATTTAGTATCGAAGACAACGTACTACCGTATATTTAATTATTAAAGTTAATACCAATATAAGATCAATGAATTTTATTTTTTAGGCTTCCAAATAATAATTATGTTTGAATATAAATAAAATCCGTGATTTTTTTTAAATCGCATTTCTAATTTTGTACAAAGTTAAGGCAAATCAGTCCACTAAAGTTGGACGGAGAGAGTGTGATTTATGATCAAGCCGTATCTAATCTATTGTATTGCGCCGATCTGAATATCCGCAATACAATAGATTACAGGATGGTATTCTCAAAAATTGTTCTATAGATGCCATCTATGAACAATTACGCCTTACATTTTACTTGATATATACTTAATAAAGAATTTAATATTTTCGATTACAAGAGGAATTGTGATAAATGAACTACTTTCCGAGTTTCTTCTCATTCTCAGCGGTTTTTCTAAGCGCTATGCATATTTTCTTCTTGTACAAATTTTTATCGTTTAAGTCTCATCTATCTGCATATCCATTTTCGTTTCAATAAAAACACAATTTTAGTGAATTTCAGCAGGCTATATGAAAAAAATGAAAGAATTATATTGGAATTATTGGCATCTGCTAAATAAATGAGGTCTGTGACTATTTGATCGAATTTTCTTTAAGTCGTTCCTGTTTTTCATTCAGGACAAGGAAGCATTAATGAGTTTTTTCCTGTTATTTAAGATAGAAAACCAAGAGACATAATTCTACTACCTACTATGAATTTCAAACACGGTTTCGTTTTATACTCTACCCAACTTTTTAAAAAAGATTTATCGCAAGCATAGAAAGGGGACATGAAATTGTTCCCAACTGCTTTCCAGAGCCATACTTATTTCCAGAACGGTTTTAAAAGATTTGCAAATCTTAAGTATATTTTGGCATTTTATCAGTAGGCACTTTTATAATGTCCTATACCCCCTAATTGTTTTTCCAGTGCGTCAGTTCCACTTAAGTATTTCAGTTTTGCTGCTTGTTAAAGAGATGATAGGTAGTTGCGCATCATGTACAGAGTGTCAAAAATCATTAGACGAAATTTAAAAGTACGTCAGACATACACAGAAGAGACATTTTTACATAGGAACACGTGGTCGTAAACGCAACCTACAACCAGAGGGGTCGCTGCTATATTCTAGCAAGAGCCTGATTCTTGAATAGGCCGATTTTCCGACTTGGGTTTGTTTCATGAGGGAAGCTACATTTTATAGAGGCGCCTTAGTGAATGAGTATAACTGGCTACTATGGGTGTCTGGAACATCCATGAGCAGAAAGGTAACAGTGTGCACAACAGCATTTCTGCATCAAGTCTTGAACTGTCACCGTTGAAGATTGTTTGCACGTCCATACTTGGTGCCAACAATGGTCGATTGAGAGAGCCTATCGGATATTCTTGGAGCAAGTACTCCCAGAGTTATGTCCTGGTAGGCATTCGCCGTAGCATGTAGTGTCTTGTTCGTTTGACTACAGCGACCTCTCTAGCGGTCGGGCTTTGCTTTTTCAATTACATCCTTGTAAAAATGTCTCGTTTGTGTATGGCTGACCTACTCTTAAAATTTGCCCAATGGCTTTTGTTTCACCTTAAAATAACAAACTTCTATATGACAGATGAAAGCAACGCGATGTGCGCTCTTTACAAGGTGAAGAGTAAAATAGGGTGAGCAAGCATACCTGCTGCCAGGACGATCCAGAAGCACCACCCGAACTTGAAGTGCAGGGCCCCGCCTTCGAAGGGGATGACGAGGGGCTTCCGCGGCAGGAGGTAGGTGTAGATGGCGTTGGTGAACAGCATCACCAGACCCGTCAGTTGCATGGTGTAGGCCCCGTAGCGAGGCACCGTGCACAGCAGGATGTTCATTACCAGCCACAGGGAGAAGGCAGCCCTGAGAAAGCAAAAAGAAGACATCATGAGATGCAGCATTAAAATTTTCTTGAGACTACTGAAATTCCATAAAAACGAACTATTTTTAAAATTAAAAAAATAAACAGTCAATCCCGGTATAATGAAACCGGGATATAACGGACCCTAGGTTATAACGAACTTTTCAAATGGTTCTTACCGAATTCCTGCGCCACTAATGTATTTTCATATCCCCCGTAACTATCTTCAAAGCAAGAAATTCGGACATAATGAACCAAAATTTCCACTTTTCAAGCTTAATTTCAGCTCTTTAGCGATGAATCACCACTTATTATTATATTTTAGAGAAACAAATGTAAGTATAATTAATTTCACTGTTTAATTTATTAAGAGACAAAATTTGTTTTAATTTACTAGAGCCCAATTACTAATTGCAATTTAGTGTAATTAATCTGTCCAACACATAAATGCATTTAAGGATTATAGGAAATCTTGTGCAGCCAATATTTGTAAAATATGATATAGTGAGCCCTAGGTTATAACAAACTTCTGAGTCAGTCAGTTGAGGATTCTTTATAAAGGGTTCGACTGTAGTATTTTTTACATTAATATTTTAACACTTTTATGGCTCTACTTGCTGGTCAAAGTGTGATATCCCGTCTAGGTTCGCGACAAGCTAAAAAGCAAAGCGGCGTACGCCGCACATTTTTGTACACGAAGTGCTATTCAAGCAGCTTAGATGTCCCAGAAAATAACGTAAATAACATAATAATATAATCTAGGTGTTCTCGAACGTGTTTAAATTGTAAGTGATGGGCAGCAACCTCATATACATTAAACGTAAAAAATGAAAAAAAAAAAAAAAAAAAAATGCGTCGATATTGAATAATATTTTGGACTTCCGCAGATTTATATTTTCCAGTTTGTACTACATATTCTACCCGATAATTCTCAAATTTTTGGATTTTTAAAATTCGGTGCGTTGATTGCAACGCCTTGCTACTCTCGAAAGGGCACTGCTATTGTTGACGTTCAGTAGAGAACGTGTAACATAGTATCTGGGATGAGAGTAATTTGTGAATCCATCTATGAACGTGCTGCGAGAGCGTTCAGAATATAAAACCCGCATGAAGGGTTTATACCTTTTGTGGGAGACTTTTAGGGTCATATGTTAACAATGTAGAACGATGTGAAGGGTATTAAATACAAAAACGACAAAATTAGGATTTTATCTATTAAGTATCGACCATAATATGTTGTTAGGTAACTTCTACATTGGAGTTAAAAAGAATTAACAACATGGACAGTGAGAAAATATTTTTTTATAAATTCTGTGAATTTGTGAACTGGGCTGTTTCAAATTATATTTGAATTGCTATTTACAACTTTCAAAAAATCCTGTATCAAAACTTAAACTTGTAAAACTGACATTGCTTGAGAGATCATGCTTGAAATAAAAATTGCTTTTGGGGAAATATATGGTAAATATAAAATTAGTTAGTCGTTCCGCGAAAGTAAACAACGCTAAGTTTCTTCATCTGCCAAAAAAGACTAAGCGAAATTAAATTTAATTCATAGGGAGAAATATAAATTCAAGGTATTATAAAAAATGAACCAATTTTGAAAAGAGTAATTGTTCAGACTCGATCTTTTTTCTTGTTCCCAAGAATCGCATCACACAGACTATGAGCATAAATCTCTTTGTGTTCATGGTCTGTAAGTTACGAAAAGTCATCAATTTCTAAAGGAAAATAAAAAGTTTATAAGATTATGTCATTAGAAGTGACCATGAATATTCTGTTTGCTATAAATCGTCATCTAATTAGAATTTTTTTTAAAGAAAATGTGTAAATACATTTTGTATGGTGACTAAATGTTGAATAATGCAAGATTCTATTTGACATTTTTAACTTCTTTGTAAGCGCTCACTAGAATGTTCCAAAATTCATCATGACTTGCGTTTTAGTTTGGAACCACGTCTGATTAACCCTTTCAGTCCCAGTGATGCCATGGAATCATAATTATCATCGTATTTTTGTTTGGCATCTAAACATGCCTCTGATACCAAATGGACATCATTAAATTCTTCGCATTTTCTTCTTTTCAAATATATTTTTTATTCTTACCAATAAATGACTGTAGTGTAGATTTTATCTATTCAAAAATTGCCTTTTTGAACTTCACTTCATTCAACGAAAAAAGTCAAAATAAAAAATAAATTTAACATAATTTAAATGAAATTACAGGTACAATTTTATTCTTATTATTTTTAATTATGTTAAAATATTTTATTTCAGATTTTTAAAAAAAAAATTAATAAAATTTCTATGTTCCGTTTATTTTAGGGGAGGGTTGATTTTCTTTTTTAATTTTCATTTAGGCCCAAAATAAGTACATTTCCCAAATTTCAGAATGAATAATTCTATGTTTGGGACTGAAAGGGTTAAAATGTTTTAAAAGATTTCACCAGCAGGTAATATATGGATATATGACGGTACTGTAAAGAACTGTAAAAAAAATCAAATATTTCTATTATGAATAACTGACCTAATAAAATATCGATGAAATAAAAATTTGTGACTTCGTTCATGGTGAGTAGAGATGGGAAAACCGAACTGGCTTTTTTGTTTCGGTTAACCGGTTTTTTTGCCTCGGTTTAAACCGTTTTTTTTAATCCAAAAACCGGGTCGGAAGATAGGCTCGATTTTAGGTTCGACTAGACTAAAATTTACCAAGCCATAAAGCTTTGAATTTCATCATCTTAGGCCAATCACCGACAAGAACTTCCTCCAGGCGTCTGTTGGTTGGCGGATTACTGAAAGAGTCTTTATGAACAGATAAATATTGGCAAATGGATTGATTTCCTGCAAAAACTATACTAATTAAAAAAAAATGTCTGCAAACGGCGTCTGTTTTTTGTAGCCAAAAATATTTATCTTTAATCGGAAGTTCTGTTGAGCCTGAAAGATTAGTATCTGCGTCGAATGCTGATGGTTCCGATGAGAGGTGTCGACTCACGTATCAACACATTTCTGAAAGAGTCTTTATGAGCAGGTTAGATGCTAAATCTTGTCCAATGAATTAATTTCTTGTGAAAACAATTTTAATAAAATTTTTTTGTCTATAATACTTACTTATTGCAATAATTACTCATTTATTATTATTACATATTGTATTAATTACTTATTTATAATCATTACTTATTACATTAATTAATTATTGTATTAACACTAACTTATTGTATATTATTATTAATAAAATATTCTGTCCACAAACGTTGCTTTAAAAAAACAACCGAAAACCGGTTTTTTCAAAAAATGATTATTTTGAGAGGTTAAACCGGAGGCGAGAAAACCCCTAAAATCGGTTGTTTTGGGAAAAAACGCCATCCCTAATGGTGAGTTGAAACAAACCGTATGATTGATTCCTTCATCATTCTAATGTCATAGGGTGTCATACCTGAATGTCATCAGGCAATGCCAACGAGAATTTTGCTATTGCTCCTTTACATGCTTGACAGTAGTTTCCCCAAAAGTTACAAAGGTTGCATTGTGCTACATTATTATGCGTAGTATCCAGACATTATACTCATAAACCAGAACATCGACAGTCGAAGTCATGACACACCTAAGCACACGAGCTCTGTCCCAGTCGTTCAACAGAATTAGAATTCTTGGAACTATTTTTATTGAACAGATATTACGGACTAACAAACTTCTTTGTAATAACTTTTAATTTTTAATTGCTTTTTCTTTCTAAATTAAACGAGTCTCATAATCTTCATTTTGATTTGTGACAATCATATCAATTTGTCAAAATTTATTTTTATAATTACACAGTTTTTATGATTTAGTGAC
The DNA here is from genome assembly GCA_013235015.1 of Araneus ventricosus. Classification (NCBI taxonomy): domain Eukaryota; kingdom Metazoa; phylum Arthropoda; class Arachnida; order Araneae; family Araneidae; genus Araneus; species Araneus ventricosus. Next base: position 365,819 of record BGPR01000278.1, read on the forward strand.
AATGATAATTTTTAAGATTAATGATAAGTGGTTTTTAGTTGAAAATTGTATTTAATTAACACAAATTGAGCGTTTGAATTCTTAAATTGATTTGTAGGGACCCTGGTTGCTGGGAATTCGGGCTGTCTAGATGAATACCCAGACCCATTATCCGTTAAGATGTTCCTTGATGGCCGAGTAGGGCGAGGTTGAAGGTTCGAATTTCGATTCAACGAAATGCAAGTCCGTGCTCTCAAGACTGATGTTTTGTTCGAGGCTTCAAGACGGGCGGCTCATGAACACTAGTAGTGCCTACTTACTTTTATTTTCTTACATTTAATGAACTGTAATTTTAATAATTCATTGTTCTAAACTATGGTTTCGTTAAATGTTTACCTTTCTTCTGTTCTATTTTGTAATATATGCAGGATGGAAGCCTAACTCCCATGTGAGATGAAGTCAGATGAGAACAAAGGTGTGTGATTTTAAACTTTAATTATGACGAGACAAACGTTTAGACGGCACAAACATTAAAGTAGAAAGAATTAGGAGGGCGGATGCTGCCCTTTACATCAAATTAAGTTTAATCATCGCAAGCAGTTCTGGCATCACGTTCCGTCACGCAATCGAACAACAATGTCTGTTACAAAGCAAGAGAGAGCTCAGTTATGTGACGTGACGTCAGCTGGTAATGCGTTGCCAAACGGTGGCTCTAAACTACACGGCATTCTTGACGGTGTGTGGGCGGGATCCCACATATATGTTAGTTTATCGAGGAGAAACAAATACGTTTGGTATTCAATAATTATTGATGTCGATACCGGGACTGATACTCATTAAATTGTAGGATGTCAACATTTGAAAGGTGGGTTGTTAGCTGAAATATCGTCCTAGTTCTCTGTCCACATTTTAAAATTCTGAGGAAAGTCCGTGATAATTCAAAAATGGAACAGTGAGCGAGAGGATCGAACCAAAACGAAATGATCGTTTCTATTAGGATGGCACAAGTCTTAGATATAAGGGGTGCTATGCAAAGCTGAATTGAAATGTAGTTAACCAAGTCGACTATCCAGAGAAGATTAGCAGTTTTTTTCCTAATTTATGAGAAGGCCGAAGATTTATAGATTTGTGTTTCTGTCGCAAAACAGGTTCCGAACCATTGTTGCTTTGTTGCACCTTCAATGGAAAATTTAACAAAAAAAAACATGTTCACCAGGCGTTAAAGATCCTGGTTCAGTTCCACCAAGGGCAAGGTCACAAAAATTCCTTCTGTAAAAAAATACAAACTACTTTAAGTATCCTTATCACTTCGGCAACTAAAATTATGGTCTACTATCCACTGGTCAGTAACGGAGAAAAAAGAATCCCTCAATTTCTCGAAGCAGCCGCCATGAAGAGGTAAAGAGCCATGCTGCCAGCGGCGCGTGAAATTGAAAAAGGCGTCCTGCCGGAAGAGTGTCTTCCTGCATTGCGACACTCTTCTCGGACATCCATCAGCACACAGGGTTGCGCAACCACCTGCTCCACTTCGGACAAAGTAACAAAGAAAATGGACAAGTGAAGCCTCGCATTTCTTTGCAGCTCGCCATTTGAATGTTCTGCTCCAATTTGGAATTCATGTAAAGGTCAATCTGTTGTTTTTTCTTAAGGGGGAAAAATAGGCGAGGATTTACTTTAAAATGAAGGACCATAAAAGGTTTAAATCCTTTCCAGTATTCAATGGGGGCATTATTTATTCTTGGAATTATTTTATTTAAGTAGTAATGAGCTTAAGTAGTAAATAGCTAATAAATAGAATTTCGTCACACAAAAGAAGTTTTTGTTATAGTTGCTATCCACAGTGTTGCGAGAATAATGCGATATTTCTTTTCCGTCATCTGCAATTTTACATTTACATATTTCACTCAGTTTTTGTTAATTAAATTTTTTCTCTCATTTCACAATCAACATAGCAAAAGTTTGGATTTACTTTCCTTTTAAAAAGAAATTTATAATTAGTCCTTTCATTGAAAGAAGATAATAGTAAATTATTCAAAAGAAGGGGCGTACTGAGAGACTTTCGAATTTTAAATACCAATTATGGACTGTAAGTTATTACCAATTTATCACCAGATTAAATAAAATCATAAAATTAACTAAAAATAACTGAATGAGATGTGTAGTAATAGAAAGAAAATATGATCTTTATGGTTAACAGTTGTAATAAACTCTTTCTGACGGAAAGAAATTTCCAATCTGAATTATTGAAGACCCTTAAAACTTAGATTTTAGTGTTTATTACATTAGCACTTTTACTTCAAACATTAATTAAAGATAAGAACAGATAATTTTCCATTTCCAGAATTAAAATTTTTGAAAAAAAGATTTTTTTATATAAATCGGAAACCGAATTCTTGCTGGCTGATACTTCGTATTTCAGAGTAACAGAATTTTAAAACAATAAAATTAAACAAGTTATGTTTTGTGTTTATTCGCCAAGTATTATTTCTATTTATTGTTGACTACACAAGGGAAGTGCAAACGTTTTTAGTTGCTGACCAAAAAATTTTGCGGGTCAATATAATTTATAATAAAACTCATTAAGGTCTCAAAAAACATTATTTGAAAAATTCTTTAACACGAAGGCGATGAATGAAGCTGTAACTACATTTCTAACAGCTCCTCATAATTTGGTACGAACTGTGATGTTTTGATTATACTATTATTTTGAATTATTGTACTATTATTTTAAAACATAAGGAGGGCCCGGATAGAACCTAAAGCGGGACGCAGTTTGCCCACCCCTGGCTTATCTCCTCGATGTTTCATACAAGTCAATCTTCAGGAAGACAGCTTCATTAGAAATGTCATGGCAATGTAATTCATGGTGAAGTAACTAAAAATTAGGAAGAAGTTGAAGCCAATTGGGCAGTTTTTAGTATAATATTCTAGAAAATTGAGCCGAGGTTTTGCTTTATAATTTTCTGATAGGAATTCTATAAAATTTTGTGCACTTCCCTTCGGTATTTGTAATATTAGGTCCTTGTACGGTTTAACATCAACTAGAGCTCCTTTGTTAACACTTTGCCGTCCAAATCTTCTTTGCTATCTAAATTAAATGGCCTGTTCTGTTTTTGAAAAGCATAGGCGTTTTTGTACAACAAAGATCCACTCGGAATATTGAGGTATTTACGAGATGTTGTTTTAGTGGACCAAACAGATGAAAATCGCTTGGGGCTAAATCTGGTTAGTCGCTAAAACAACATCTTGGAGGCAAACACTTTGCAGATAATGACAACGTTCAACAGGAAGTCCTGCTGTGGATGAGACAGCAACCCAAAGATTTTTATGCAGCTGGAATTGGGGTGCTGATAAAACGATGGGATAAGTGCACCAACATTGGTGGAGATTATGTTGAAAAATAAAATTTTTTCCAAGCGGCAATTGGTTCCAAAACTAAAATTGTTTCCAAATTATCATGATAAATTATTTTTTTCTTATCTCTTGTGACTTATTTAATGATGTACCCTCGCAAATACAGCAAGTAAATGTTCTTAATGAAGAATGGAAATGAATGACTTAGTTTTAATTTACATGTTAAGAAATCTGATAATTTGTTTCACGTGTCTGAAGTCGAAAGGTTAATTAAGAGTATTTGCCAGGAAACATTTTTGAATTATGTATATATCAACCATCGTCAAAGTAAAGATTTCATTTCAATTTACGGGTAAAATAATCAACATTTACAATAAATCAGTAAAGCGTTACTTCTACACATAAATGGGTTGTATGTTTTATTATCAAAATTTAGTTGATGACTACTAAGTTGAAGTAGTGGGACTAAATGATTTTATTATTTTTTTTAATTTTGGATTTGTGTTACGAAGGTGATATTTTCTGTTTCGGCGAGTCAAAATGCATGCACCCGAAATCCATATTTAGTTATTGTTAAGCTCAATACTTACTACTCATAAATCGAAATGAAAATTTTCACACTTAAAATTTTAATAAGAGAGAAATTGATTTATATTCCTTTTCTTATATTAAATTTCCTATTTTATGGTAATATGAAATTGTTCTCAGAGAAAAATTCGCTGTCTGAGCTGAGTTCAGATAATCTATAGCAGTTTGCTGTTTTTAGATTTTGTAATTTTGATGATTAGCAGTGTTTTTGCACATTCTGAGAATATAAATTTGTTTCTATGATGCCACATTGATAACCTTGCTATTTTACTTCTATATTCCATATTTTTTTTAAAAAATTAAAAAAATTAATTTGATTACAGCACATGATTAAATAAATGTATTTTTTATTATCACTGAGTTGAGTCGCAAACGGCAAGCAGCAAGGATTAAAAGTGAAATCGCATTTCTATAGCACACTGAAGAAAGTCGAGCATGTTTCTTGAAAGAGTACCTCTTTTCCGTTGATGGATGAGATCCAAAATTTGATAGAGATCTAAAATTTTGTTGCAATAAATACATGCTAAATTGCATCCAACTAGCGAATTATGTTTCTGATTTGTTGTGTCCATGCATAAAGATATAATATCAACATAACATCTTCAGAGTCAGAGAAGTCTTAAAAAGTCATAAAAACTCCATTGTTGGTTAATATAATTTCTCTAATAATATTTCTGTATGTCGGAGGCAAAATACATTCGGTTATAGTTCTAACATTTTACAGGAGAGCCAGAAGGTTGAGAGCGCAATGTACTGCAATACGAAATTTATGCTTAGAGAGCGGTTCTCGTTTTTTCTTTTAGACCTAAAGCTACGACACTTTGCTCAACCAAAATTACGGGTACCATTCAACGCATAATGTTATGCACTTTAACTTTTGTATTGGCAAAAGTTTTGAGAAATGTGTCGTTTGTGAGTTAATGTCGAAGAACGGAAAAATGGCAGAAAAATTTTGGGGTTAGGTCCCCCTAAATCTGAAAATTGAAGCAAACTTCAAATAATTCTTTTTGCATGTAAATAAAGAGATTAAAACAATTTGCAGCTTCCCGCGAATTATTCCGAGGCACGGCCAGTTTTTGGTCGTAGTTTCCCGGCCTATTATGCATGTACGATAAAAAACATCAAAATCAGCAAAATTTGGATTTAAGAAAGTTTACTCTCAGGTACAGATTTAGAATACGAGAAAGTAAAAACCAAAGCTGAAAAGGAAATCTGCATGGATTTTCAAATGAAGCGGCCTTGTCGCCACACAGATTTAAGATTGCGGCCTTTCAGAATCACGTTTAACCATTCACTTACGAATAACTACGAACTGAATAGGCCCTTTTCAATGCTAACTGCTATTTATTAACAAGCGATAGAACTGGCCGGATCTACCAAATAATTGTCATTTTGCAGACAATCGCGCGCTTTCAATACGGAGGCACGTTTATCGCATTACGGACAAAAGCAAATGTGTTTTGAAAAAACGTTCCACGGCTAATCTCGCATTGTAGGCTGGAGCGAAACCAACAAAAAGAAGCAGACTCTTGAAAAGAAAGCCGTTTTTCTCAATTGAACCTGGAAGAAAACATTGTGAAATTGACAGTTTGTTTGTAAATGATTGTGTGCATGTCACACGTGTAGCTTTCGACCACCTGCGCCTCCAGAGCTAACTTCCCACGTGACAGTTCCGACCGATGCCATGAGTTTTATGGATTATTTGGTATTGTGCGTGGAATGATGCAAGAATTACTTGATCAGTCCAGTCTGTTTTCTTTCTGTCTTTTGTGTAAAAATGCGTTGGAAGTTGCGTAAATGAATCATTTTCCACTTCCGCTATTCTCACTTCGAATAAGAAACGATTTCTGTATAAGAAACATAAGTTGTATTATGAATTAAACAGAAAAAATAAAGAATAGGCGTTTCTTCTAAACTAAAATTAATACTTTAAAATGAATTAAATTTAGTCAGTGGCGTAGAGATAAGGGGGTATAGTTGCCTCGGGTGCCAATCTTAGGGGGGATATTTTATCATTGTTCGGCTTTAAAAACTGACATAAACGCACCAAGTTTGTCTCTAGTTAGTCCGCTTATATCAGTTTTTAAAGCCT
>BGPR01000278.1:371841-391863 GCA_013235015.1 Araneus ventricosus
TCGGCTTTAAAAACTGACATAAACGCACCAAGTTTGTCTCTAGTTAGTCCGCTTATATCAGTTTTTAAAGCCTTAAATGATAAGAGAACGAAAAAATAATAAGATGTCCCTGGTGCCATTTACAACTGCAGAGTCACAAATGATAAGTGGGAGCGAAAACAATCATTATGCCTTGGGCGCCACTTACATTCGCTACTCCATTGAATTTAGCATCGACAGATTTACAATCTGTTTGAAAGCTACATGACGACTGTTTTAGGATGAATGCCGTAGGTTTGAAATATTGTCAGATCAAGAGTACCTCTTTAATCTTCTTCAAATTATCAGCAAAAGTATAGTTGATTCCGACTGTTTTAACTGGCACTAGAAATGGCGGATCTTTGGTGGAATGGGGACTGGAGCCAGTGACCGTCTGATACCAAAGACGAGACTTTGTTACCGCCTTTGGATAAAATAAGAAGTGAAACAGATTGCAAGTTCCCGTTATTCAAGTGAATAAACGAAGTAAAACAGAATGCAAGCTTCATTTTTTTTTCAATTCCTACTATTAGTTCACACTCTACCTATATATATATATATATATATTTATTTATTTATATATCTTGTTCAAATTTTGCAATCGATTTTAAACTAACTTCCCGATGAGCTGGAGACTTGAAACTTTAAACATAGCTCAGAACTAGATGACAATGCAATATTAATTCGCTTTCTTTTGTGTCTGTCTGTCTGTGATTTCATATTTTGCATAACGCATGCGCAGTACGTTTTTCATTATATCTCGAAAACTATTAACATTACAGACTTGGTTCTTGGATATATGGTTGGCCCATGGGATCATCGAAGCACCCCCCATATTTTAACCATATCTTTGCGCATGCGCAGTACGTTTTTCATTATATCTCGAAAACTATTAAACTATTAATTATTAAAGTAGGAATTCACGTTAATTTTTTTTTTATATTACTTGTTCAACTGAAAAAAACTAAGAGTAAAGCAACGAATAACCTTTCAATTTATAACTTTTCTCGAATATTTCTGGTTTTAAAGGATGATTTATTAATACAAAACGATATTAGTAGTAAGAAATGTTATAATAAATGTTATAAAAAGTAACACACATTTCATAAAATGAAACAATGTTTTACTTTGTACTTTCTGCCATATTACCATGTTGAGAGAACATTGTTTAATTCTGCTTAGTATTTTTATTTTAAGGGGGATATTTTAGATCAGAAACGCTTTGTGTGAAAAAGGAAGTTTATGTCGAACTTAGTGGGTTCTGTAATATTTTGACCGATTTTAGCAGTTTTTTTTCCCACATTCATTTTTTATTAAAAACTCCGGTATGTGGCATGTACTTTTTTGCCTTAGGACATGTTTAAAACGATTGCTCATTAAAAGTATAGGCAATAAACCTTCTTGCCCTTGTTTTTCCACAGAATAAAATGTTTTAAAAGGTCAGAAGTAAAGAGTCTAAAAGAACAACTTAAAAACATGTAAACATTTTGCATATTTTCACCAAAACAGCAAATCTTTTTCAGTATATACGTAGATATTACTGTACTATCCATCTCAAACCAATAAATATCCCACTTAACGAGTTCGACCGATTTAAAAAATAATGAGCATATTGTACAATTCTCCTTGTTTTAGCTGTAATTAAGAGAAACTCTTATTTCACACTTTTAAGTTATTCCACTTTATTGAAAAACATTTCTCTTCATTCACAGCTCCAAACTACTTTATTCTCAAGGCTTTTATTTAACTTACCTAAAGGTTTTAACATCTCGAATATTCAATAATTTATTTAATGAATTTTCTTCTGGATTTCTTCGAATCCCTTCATTGTATGCTAAAAATGTGTCACGATAATCCAAACAACAAGTGGTCGTAAAAATCCGGCAGAACTCTAATTAAAGGAAACTCGTTACAGACAAAAATAAGGGCAGATTTTTATTGCTCGGATTGCAAAATGGAATTTCATTAAAATTTTCTTTCTCCCGAGTTGAAATCATTCGAGAAATACGGCAATTGTCAATATTAATGTAAGTTTTTAAAATACCCGACAATTAATGTAACTGGAATAAAAGAATTCGAATATCAGATTTGCAATCGAATCTTAACTAATCAATCGTTTTTATAAGTTTATCGGTTATTTCACTCATAATTTAAGATTAAAACTTGCGCAAACACCTGTGTGAACAAATAGCCTGGATGCCACAATAGCAGTAAAATGGATATTGCAAATGGAACGGAAAAAGAGAATTAGCATCTTTGAGGTTTTAAATGGCGAATATAAGAATAGGTTGTTATTACTAAAAGTCTTCTGTGTTCATATAAAATGGAACAAGGAAATCTAAGGAGTAAAATAAAAAGGATAAACCAGCGGAGCGCTCTCTCCTCGATTTTCTTGTATACTCAGAGGCGGTTTTTCGCGCAGGTGCTAGAGGCTCTCGCCTCGTGCTTCGAGACCTAAGGGGGCTTCAAATCTATTCGACGCGCATCGCAGAGCTAAACCAATGTCAAATTTAAGACAGTGAGTTAGGAGCTTCAAAAAATCTTGCGCCTGTGGCTTCGTATTGTCAAAATCTGCTTCTGCGTATACTAACACAATATGGCGTGGTTTGAGCTTCGCAATATAGGGAGGGAGAACGGGCATGGCTTTGGACATTTGCCCTTTGGCCCACTGGGTCCAAAATTCGATACAAGTTTACAATTGTTACACCAAAACCACATACCGAATTTCATTAATCTAACTTCTTGCGTTTTTACTTTCTCGTATACGAAGTATACAAAGAGAAAGTATTGTAATCGTCAAAAAATTCGAACTCGAGATTTTGACGAATCTCCACGCTTTAGACCTCCCCGAGTCCGGAAGACACAATTTTGGAATTATGTCTGTATGTCTGTGAACACGATAACTCAAAAACTATTAGAGATACGGGGATGAAATTTGGTATGTGATCTTTACACATAATTTGTAGGTTTATGTCAAATTTTGGACAAAATCCGTGTACGGGAAGTCTGTCTTCCTGTCTGTCCGCGTTCATGTGAACGCTATAACTCAAAAACTCGAATAGCTAGATAGATAACATTTGGTACACAGTTTTATCACCATGAATGTAGGTCCGTATCAAAGTTTGGACGAAATCAGACGAAGGGTTGACTGTCTGTCGGACTGTATAATCGCATAATTTTAAAAATTATATAACCCTTTGGCTTAGATAAATAAAAACTGGTATGATGGTAGCTAACATTAATTATAAATCTGTGTCCAAATTTCGTTTGAATCGGCAAAGAAAAAGGCGTTCAAATTGCATAATTAATTTTTCTAATCCGATTCTCCATACGCATGCGTACTGGTAGCAATCTCTGTGCACGCGTAAGGATTACGTAACTTTGTCCTTGTTTTACTTGCGTACTGGAAGCAATCTCTGCGCATGCGCAAGCTAACGAACAAGGTCTTCTCCTGTTTTCTCCTCCGCACACGGAGCTTGCATTGGCTACAGTTTGATAGAAAATAAATATTGCTAAGTTTTAATACATACCCATCTCTTTCAATATGATTCTTCACCTAAATATTTTGCTATCACTATAATCTACAATGAAAAACCTTCTGATAGTCATTGAATTCTGGGTTACAGTAGCTTCGAATTTTTTATCCACGCAGGGTGAAGGGAAATGACAAATGTTTGAGAAGTATACGAGAAAGTTTAGGTCACGCCCGCTGGTTTCATTATCATGTTCACATAAAGTGACCATTTATTTTCCCCCCTAGAAACGGGACATATATTAATTTTTGGATAATAGTATCGTATTCAAGAAAACGTGTATTTCTTCTGTTTTTATTTATTAATGGGAAGAAGAAGAACGAATTCGTGAAAAAAAAATTATGTGACCTTGTATTTTTCCGAAGTAAAAATGTTTGCTCCAGTACATTTGGCATTGATTTAAAAAAAGAATTAAATTCTTGGCAAGATTTGTCAAAATTCACTTTGGAAATTGACATTACTTCAAGAAGTGCGACCTGCAGCTGTCTTTTTCCGATCATCCAAAACTTATTCATAAGAGAAAAGACCCTCTCTACGGGTGCACTAGTGCCAGGCCGACATAGAATACATTCACAATTGTACGGAAGTTCGTATGATTCAAATCACTGGCGTGAAAGTGTTTGAACTAATCCACCCAACGACTTTCGGTTGAAACATTCCCAGTGTTTCATTCTGTCATTTTTACTTTCTCGTATACGAAGTATACAAAGAGAAAGTATTGTAATCGTCAAAATATTCAAACTCGAGTTTTTGACGAATCTCCACGTTTTAGACCTCCCTGAGTCCGAAAAACTGTCTGTCTGTGAACACGATAACTCGAAAACTATTAGAGCTACGGGGATGAAATTTGGTATATGATCTTTACACATAATTTGTAGGTTTGGACAAAATCCGTCTACGGGAAGTCTGTATGTCCGCGGTCATGTGAACACTATAACTCAAAAACTTGAATAGCTAGATGAATAAAATTTGGTACACAGTTTTATCATCATGAATATAGGTCCATATAAAATTTTGAGCCAAAACCGTCAAAGGGTTGACTGTCTGTCGGTCTATATAATTAACGGATTCTTTTCAAAAGTAATCTCCACGCGCATGCGTACTGGAAGCAATCTTCTGTGCACGCGAAAGCTATGGAGCGAATTACGTCAGTTTGTCCTTGAGCCGGTAAGAGCGGAAAATTGGTACGCATCTCTTTGAATTTGATTCTTTACCTAGATATTTTTCAATCACTATAATGAAAAACCTTCTGATAGTCATTGGCTTCTGGGTAACAGTAGGTTCGATTTTTTTTAGCCACGCGGGGGAAGGGGAAACGTCACCTTTTTGGGGAAGTATACGAGAAAGTTTAGGGGGGAAACTCCTGCTGGTTTGAAGTGTAATATATTTAGAAATAAGTACTTGCTAGCAGGCTTCTGACAAGTTGTAGAAATGTGAGACGTTATAGCTCATGCCCCTTTCATGTCATCACCATAGAATTTCTTGATTTTCTTGCGTTTTTTGAAATTGTTACCGTGGGTTGCTATCGTTCTGAAAACGGGACATTTCGGGGTCCCGAATCTGTGCTTGGGGACAACGGGACAGGCTACTTAAAAACGGGATGTATGGTCACGTTATTTTCACATGCCCACGAATGCAGATCAACAGACAGCCAATCCTTTGATGAATTGCGTCCAAAATTTGTTACTAATCTACAATTCTTATGTTAAAATCGTAAGCCGAATTTTTTTGCATCTGGCACGTTGTATTTTTAAGTTATCGTGTTCGCATCCACGCAGACGGACATCCAGACTTTCTTCTGGTCGATTTCGTCCAAAATTTGACAGGTATCTATAATTTAGGTGTAAAAATCACATGAAATTTCATTTGTCTAGTTAGTTGCATTTTTGCGTTCTTGTATTTATATACAGGACAGACATGATTCCAAAAATGGTTTTTTGGACTATCAACATCCGGAGGTCGAAGTTTATGACAATTTCAATACATTTGATTTGTATACTTCGTATATTAGAAAGTAAAAAACGATTTCTTTGCAGGCGATGTTTTTCAGAATGACAAAGTTTACAATTCATGGCTCAAACGAGATTATTTAGGGTGACATACAGTAAAACTTCGAACAACCGTTTCTCGTTAAACCGTCAGTTTCTATTATCCGCCATAGTCTAAAAACGAAGGTTTATAGTGTTACAATACAATTCTGTACATTACTACTCTTGTATTGAAATTTATATTGATTGTTTTGTAAAATTAGATACAATATGTATGTATTATTCACTTTTAAAGGATTTTACTTTAATTTTTGTCCCATGCTTTAGTGTACATATTTGTTAAGAGATTTCTGTTATCCGTTTATTCGGTTATCCGTCACAGCCCCGGTCCCCGACGTTGACGGTTAATCGAAGTTCTACTGTATTGATTTTATCTTTCAACAACTATGGCAAGAACATTAACAGGCAACAAGAACGTAAATGGCGATGCATAATAATAAGACTTTTTACACAGTTTAAAATTCAGTTATACAAACGTCCCGTTTTCAAGCTACGACACGCATCGCATAGTGAGGACGATGAGAAGATTCAATGTGCACCAGGCTTATTTATACGGCGATCTTCTGTAGAATCGGGTGTCTGCTCCACGACCCTCAGGCCTCAAACTCAGACTATTACCGCGGCCAATTTGTACATATTGAAGGTATTTAACACATGCATATATCGAAGCAGTGGCACGGATGTTAAGGTTGGCAATATCTCTGACAACTTAGAAATGAAACTTCTGAACTCTGTACACATTGAAGCCTCAAATAGCGTTATGAAGTTTTATGTCCCGCTGAGAATATAAAATAAAGGAAAGAAGTTAGGGAAAAAAAAAGTGGATTGCAATACACGGTTGATAAAATGTGTATACACATTTCCTGACTATCATAATGGACGACCATGGTTGTTTTGCCGAGAAATAAGTTGAAATGGTTTTGGAATGAATACAATAAATGACGTAAATGGTAACTGACGTAAACTGTTATTTGACATTAGATTTCGGAATGAGAAACTATACAAAATGTGGGGATAGCAACGGCCTTTGCTGCTAAACCCCCGAACTCATCGTCGCAGGAAATCAAGCACTGTCACATTATTTTTTTTCCTGAAGTGTGCATACATTTTTTTCGACACACTCTGTATATGATTCGTTAATTTTTATCGTTGCACGTCTTGCGTCTTATAAACATAAGCATGAAATACTTTTGTACGGGCAGTGGCGCAACTGTTTCCTGGATTACAATTTAATGAATGCATAAAATTTCAATTTCAGCATTTCCATTTCCAACCTTATTTATTTTCTTCGTACCTGTTGCGAAATTTAAATATAGAATGGACTTCAGTGGCGAATCCAGGGGGGGGGCTATCGGGCTACAGCCCCCCCAGAGCCAAGCCAGAATTCTTGATTTGATTTAACATCATTGCAACCTGTTTATTCTTAATAAATCTCTTTTAAAAAATAATAAAATCGTTTCAACATTACTTTCTGGCTTGACTGGCTCGAAAATTTTCCTACTTTTGTAGTCATTCCACTTGTACTTGTAGCTTTGGCATGGTCGAAGACATTTTTTGGCTAGTTATTTCATTGTAATTTTTATTAAATTATCGAAAGTATTGTATTGTTTTTTATGATTCTTACTGTCAGGTGAGTAAAGTCTGTAAAGTTAAAGAGTTTTGGTTTACTTTAGCCTTCAGATTTTACCTTCATCACGACAATACAAAATTTTTATGACCTCAGCCCCCGCCCCCCCAGACCCGAATCCTAGATTCGCTACTGATGGACTTTAAGAGTAGCAAACGCCTTAATAAATTTAATAATTTTTCAAAAGAGACTCTTACAGATGCCTAGTATCTGCGTGGGTTTCAAAAAATTGTAAAATACATGGAATACACGTCGTGCAATACACACCTGACTTATGATTTTAAATTACCCTTAGGTGTAACCGGATCACGTGGTAGATGTGATGATAAGCATGACGTAGCGTTCTTTCAAGGCCACCCATTGGCTGATTGGCAATGAATAATACAAGGAAAACAATGGAAAGGTTAACGGGAGCCTACTTCAGTTCGCTAATGAAGGCGGCACGCATACTTGGCATAATTGGCGAGAGACCTCGCTCGGAATTTATGTGTCTGGAGCGCCAATTGCATCAGTTTCAACAGGTAATTGATTTTCGCGCGTCTTGTGCGATGAGGAAGGCAATCCATCAAGGGATCCAGCCATCATAGGAGGCAGTCCCTCATGGTTTTGCAATCTCTCTTCCCTCGAAATCAAGGTTCCGGTGTTAACCTTAAGTGCTCTCATCTTTGTGGTTTTATTCCGTGGGTGTTTCTGAAAATGCTGCCAACAGCATTGAACAGCAGCCAAATGATACTTGTTTCAATGAACATACCAATTCATTATTTGATGTCTGATGAAGATTTAATTCCGGATATGCAAATGCTTTTTGATCACGACTCATTGTGAAAAATGCTGTTGCTGTAATAGAATTATTTTTTGAACTCCGTTTCAAAAGGAAAAATACCAGGAAAGTGATATTAGCGGGAAACGATTTGAAGTAAAACTGGCAATACTGCCTTTCAACCACTTTGTTCAGGAGATTAGTCTGAGTATTATTACTGCATGAATATTTAAAAAGCCGAAACAAGACAATTTTGCTCTGAGCAACAGGTTAAACAGAACTATATCGACATGAATGTTGAATTTAACAGTTAATCGAGAAAAATTAGTTAGTCAATAGATTTCGCTTTTACGCAAAATTACATCCTCAGAAATATTTATATCTAGGTGCTAGAACGCCATAAATTTCTAACATATTCGCGGAATAAGGGTTGGAATGAAATATTTTCCTATAGCTCACTTTAATAGGCAACTTGAGATGAGATAAAATGAAATTTTCTAGTTCTATATTTCAGAACAATTTAATATATCTTGTGAGTCGTAATGAATGCCCTGATTTCAAGGTTTACTCTGCAACAGGTAGTTGCTATATTCAGTTGAAAAACACGCACTTCAAGAAGTAATAAATTCAAGTTTTTAATACAAACATAGCAGATGTTCAATATGATCTCCTTTTTGTCACACGCATTGATCATGTCTGCAATGCAATTCTTGCCAAACTAAACTTGCCTGTGTAGATGCTGGTCATGGCAGCTTTGAAATGGGCTTTTAAGTCAACGATGGTCGTTGGTCGTGGAGGCACAAACTTAATAACATGCATGGCCAATTTTGGCTCTTTCAGCATAAAAATTCCAAATTCCAACACCTTAATAACATGTAACCACATAAGTGGATTGATTGCTCAGCTGCCAGAGATAGAGGCAGTTATCTTGGCTACAGAGATATCGAAATCGCACTCCATGTGAAATCTTTGATTTACAGCTTGATGTGTGCCATGAAACAAAAGGAGAACTTTTAGTAAACATCTGTGTATTCAGATTTTGAATACATTACCTCTCGAAGTATCTATATTTCCAATACTACTTGCTTCACAGTAAAGCTTTGAAATCAATCAAGGAATACGTCTCGACTCGCTCTGTATTAATAAAGGGATGTTAAAATTAATATTAAAAATATATCACATATGTTTTAAGCTTATTGGGTGAACTTGAAAACAGCTATGGAAAAAACAATTATAAAAAAAGTTTAATAGAAAAATTGACTGAAGACAGAGTTAATGATTTACATGACATATTTAGATGGAATAAGAGAACTTTTTGCGGGTTATTAAAATTTTAAAAGAAAGTCAAATGGCTGACGCTTTGACTTTATTTGTTCTTAATGCATAGAATACCATTACATTTTTTTCAGTTTTACTTCTAGTGAAAACGTGCATTCAATTTTAATGCATAACAAATTCCTTTCCATTTTAAGAATCTTACTAACTTTGTAAGTGTTGAGATTTTCAAAAGTAGTGTTGCCATAGCGGACTTTGCATAATTATTTCACACTTTTAGTATTATCATTAATATTTAAGTACTATCAAACATTCAAAATAAAAGATGTACATTCACTAAATCGGTCATATGCTCAATACTGCTTACCGATTCATGCGGCTTTATGGCATACGTTTTAATTTAAGAAGATGAACAGGAATCTTTTCTAATATATATACATAAAACTAGAAAATCACAATTGCCTCTTCATTCGAGAGATTTCCCGTCAAATTTGACGTCTTTAAAAAGATATATATGCCAGAGAAATGTTTCACATCGATTGAAAACAAATAAAATAAACATATGTTTTACGACAGAAAATATTTTTTTATTTATATATTATTTACATATATCTTTATTCCAAAAAAACCTCTTGGTAAACAACATTCCGTGTGAAGTATTTTTCGTTGTTTAACAATTTTCCTTGTACTTCAGATGTCTTTGTGAAAATTTCAACCTCGCCAAAAAAATTATCAAATTATATCATCACAATTGCAATAAATAATCTGAAGCATCGTGGCGTCCAAATTATATCACGCACATGATATAAAACTGACGTGATTTACTACTTTCTATTAAAAAACGGAAATTAATTTGAAATATATGATTAATATAATTTAAAATCTTTCGGGAACTATTGATCATAGCGAGATAAATTTTATATCAATCGATAGAAAATTTTATTTCACTGTTTTAGAGCTATTAAATTTGAAATTAGAAAGGCAATTACATTTTTAACTTTAAAATTACTGAAATTTAGGTGCTCTAACAATAAATAATGCTGTTTAACGTCTCGCAGTGCTATGGCGAGAATTTTATTGTTGGTGACGTCAGAGCGTTACCGGATCAGTGCGAGACAGATCTGGGCTATTATATTAGAAATTCACTACAAAATAATATCTAAATATCATTTTATTATATGAATGTAGAATATTTTTTAAATCTTATTGAGTATCGAGTGATTGATATTTACAGTAAAAGTCAATCATTTTGTTCCAGCACTCGTAGTCAAATTGTAAAAAGATTACATAATAAATTAGATAATAGTTATTAGGAAAAAAACTTTTTGTTTTCTAAAATAAAAAAAAATTCTAACCTTGAATTCATATCAATACGTTATGAAACAAAATAAAGCAACAAAAATAACAGAAACGACAACAACAAAGATTTTCATTTGAAACCCGTGAGAAAACACCAGGGTTTGATCTGATCACGTGACTTGATAGGAATGCGTCGGAGCAGAATTTTTTAGACCCCAAGTTGTTTTTCCGATGACGTAAACGAATTCCAAAACGGAAAAAAAAGTCAAAATCTTCCCATCAAGTCGTAACTAGCATTACGTCATGAAAAGAAAACAAGATTTTCTCTTTTTTTTCGACTTCTTTTTCTTTCTATACGAAAAGCTGAGAGTTTATTTGCACTCACGTGCGGTGTTAGAGGTCACTTTGTCCATTTTTCGTATTTATTTACTTTATTTCTATTTACTCGTATTTATTTACTTATTTATTTCTAATGTCGTACTCTCCAACAACGGGTATACAAACAGCATGTCCTTGAAAAAATTTCTGGAATCTCACTGTTTTAATATTAAAGCGGTGCCACCTTGGTAATTCCCCCAATGCATGGTGGTCGCGCACTCTAAATAAACAGGTGGCCTTCAAAAGTGATCAACACCAATGACCTTGGCAGGAAAGAGAGAGCCCATAACCGTAGAAAGAGAAAAAGATTTTTTTCTTTCTCTTTTTGTCTTTCCCCTCTTCTTTTTCTTTTTATTTCAGTTTTCCAACTTCACCGTTCGATTGATTTTATTATATTGTGTTTTTTTACGTTGCCCGGGGCTTATAGTTTTTGTTTCATCAACCGCCTGAGGCATCTCTAGTTGGTGGAGCTAATATTACGTAATTTCAACATCTGCTGCTCTGCTCAGAGGTATTAATCGAAGGGTGAATTCTGTGTGTTCACCAGAATAAAATTTCTTAAAGAATATACGCGAATAAAGAAGATACGATAATTAACAAATACCTTAGGAAAGGTTCGCTTATGAAGAAAATATCAAATAATTATGATGCTTAAATTAATATTTAGCAATGGCTATTACATTATGTAGTATTGCGAGTGTCATTTAGTTAGGAATCACATTTATACCAGTAAGCATGCGCATAAATTTATTTGCTGCATTTTAACATAATAAATATTAAATGGTATGCATCAAAAGTGCTCTCAGAATGGCTTTAAAGCTGCTGTAGGTGTTTTATATCTTAATATAAGTCAATCTTCGTGTGAATCAACGAGTTTGATTCTTTTTTGTTCGCTTTAATATTTAAAAAGAGAGAGAAAAAGAAATCAGTATACTCGAAAAGATAATTTTTAAAGCGGTACTTGTAAGTTAATTTCAGGGCGAAGTGCATAACGAAAAACTTTTTATTGTTAAATATTTTGTAAAAAAAGTATAAAATAATCAAAGTTAATCCGTTATTCTGCTTTTTATTAGCTTTGTTTCATTTCTAATATTCTCATATTATACTGGGTGTACACAAATGAAGCGACACATTTCAAAAATTAATTTTAAAAAACCCTAAAAATGTTGGAATTACGTTTTTTTTTAAATAAGAGCGCATCTCAAAAACTTTTCTCAGATAGGTAACGCGGCGTTACGCCGTTCTAAATTTGTTACAGCGAGAAAATTCCGTAGGCAATGACTACCGATCAGCAGAAGCCGATGCGTGTTTTCTGGTTTCTTTTTTAAGTTTTTCTTGAATATCACGAAAACTCTTCAGTTTCACACTACATGTGAATTAACAAATTAAATAGCGTAGAATTCCCTACAAATAAATACTTTTATTCTTCGTCCAGTATTAATATTTTCTCAGATAATGGCTCTAAACAAATTTTTGATTTCCAGTAATTTACTACCCCCTAGACCACAGAAACGGCATATTACCTATCTGAAAAAAAGCTTTTTGAGATGCACTCTCATTAAAAAAAAATCGTAGTTCCAACATTTTTAGTATTTTTTATTAATTTTTGAAATGTGTCACTTCATTTGTGTACACCCTGTATACAAGAAGAATACTTCATTCTAGAAGGAGTTTCAGATGTTCTTTTATATCCGACTTTACATGTTCTTGCGACAAATCTAATAAATATTATATGAAAAAATTTGAAATAATGGTAAGAGAATTTTCAAATCTCACTTAAAATTTCTTTTAAATCTATTATCTATAAATGTCCATTGCAGAGCATACATTTGTAGGAAAAGTGTTAAAGTACCCCATACATTAAGTACACTGTCCAATTTTAATGAAATTCAACGAAATGGTATCTAGATTTAATCTAAAGGTATCTAGATCTAATCCAATGGTATCTAGATCTAATCCAATGGTATCTAGATNTAATCCAATGGTATCTAGATCTAATCCAATGGTATCTAGATCTAATCAAATGCTATCTAGATCTAATCAAATGGTATCTAGATCTAATCAAATGGTTTCTAGATCTAATCCAATGATATCTAGATCTAATCCAATGGTATATAGATCGAATCAAATGGTATCTAGATTTAATCAAATGGTATCTAGATCTAATCAAATGCTATCTAGATCTAATCAAATGCTATCTAGATCTAATCAAATGCTATCTAGATCTAATCAAATGCTATCTAGATCTAATCAAATGGTTTCCAGAAAGCTGGCTCCTAAATCTAATCATTATTAAATGGTTTGATTCAGGGGCGGCTTTTAGCCAATTGCTCCTAATTGCGCCCCACGCCAGAATGCAACCTGTTGTCGGCTCGATTCAGTGGCGTAACTACTGTGGGGCTAGAAGGGTACGAGCCTTAGCACCATTATCAGCGGCAGAGGCTGCTCGGGCAACCCCCCGTGGCGCCAAAGTACGGGGTGACGCCAAAGCGGGAGTGTGAAGAACAAGTTTCAATAGAATTGAGAAATAAAGTCATATATTTTTAAAATCTGCTGAAAATATTATTTTAGTTTCAATAAGACCACTCTATAATCTTAAATATAACTGAAGTTTAAAAATGCTCACCATAATATTAATTAGTAAGTCATACTTGTGTGCAGTTAAAATATGAATGATTCTAAGTAAATGTTTGTTTGACATTTAGAATACAGGCATTATAGAATATAAATTTACGTTTATTGGGGAGGAAGGCGACATATTGTTGCTTTTCCCTGTGAGTGAAGTTATTTTTGATCAGAGGGTTTTCGATTGAGTTTAAGAATTTAAGAAAGAAACTTTTTTTCTTACTCGTATACGACTTGCAGAAAGAGAAAGTATTGTAATCGTCAAAAAATTCTGGAAATTCAGCTTCCAGATTTTGATGAATCTTCACGTTTAACACCTCCTTGAGTCCGAAATATCAAATTTTAGAGTTATGTCTGTCTGTCTATCCGTGAATGAGATGGCTGGAAAACGAGTCAGACAGATGGAATTAGGTATGTGATTGCAACACCAAACATGTACATTTCTAACAAATTTTTACGGAATCCGAAAGTTAGTCTGTCGGTCAGTCTGCATGTATGTGGACGAAGCGCATCTATTTCAAAATTATTTCAATTTCCGAAATGTTACGCATCTCAAATCCAACGAAGGAAATAATTTAAAAGAACTGATTTACATTCGAAAAAAAAAGAGAGCCTGAAAATTTTTCAGTAAGAAATAAGAACAAGTAGTTCTGTAAATGTTCTTTTCCTGCTGGGAAAAGTAAGTCGGGGAGAAAAATGTTAGCTGATCAGTACGTTGATTGTCACGCCAACAGATGGCGCTTACCAGGCCTAGGAAGTAGGAAGGAGTATTTTGCAAAAGTTTTTAAATTTTTGTTATGTATATCGTAATCGTGGATTTTATTATTAGTTTTTTCTTAATTATCGAATGACTTATTAAAACAAACTGTCTAGTTTATGTTTCCTTCTGTTCAGAGCAAATAGACCAAGTTTTGGTCTGCCCCTGTATAAAATGATGCGACAATAAAGTCTTTATGGAATTAAGATAGTGTTAACCTAAAATCATATTGGAAAATTGAGAAATAAGCAGTATGAGATGTAAAGGTTTTGACAGCAAACTTTCAGTACTTTTATTATTTCTGACTTTACTGAATTCCTGAATTCCTTTATTAACTTCTTATCAAATGAAGAGAAATCGGAATTTCGTGGGAAAATGGATATTGAAGAGGAACTTGTTTTACTACGTACGATCTTAACATTTATGAATGAATCATTTACAATAACTAAATAATAATTAATAGAGAACTAAGAGAGAGAAAATACTTAAACTTCAGAATCAATAACGGAAATTAATTTTAACAATTCAATGATTTCAATAGCATATCAAGGAAATCAATTTTCTCCATATGTTTTTTTTGTGGGGGAGGGGTTAAAATACAAACCAAATTTTCTTTTCTTCCTACGATATGGATTTTATCATTTAATTTCAAAGTTTTTTCAATTTATTGTAATAAGCTTGGAGCTAAGGTTTCGAAAATTATCTTCCAAGCTAACCGATTAAGATGCAGTTAGCTCTAAGAAATTTTGGTGCACCCATCAGAACAAAAATTCATATTTTTACAAAATTTGTAGCGATAATAAATAGTATCTGTGTCATACATTATTGCTTAAACAGTGTTTTCAGTACAGAATTTTCAAAATAATTGTCATATTTCAATTGTGCACTTTCAAGAGGTGACTGATAAGCCAATAACTATTTCTGCGTTTCAAATAAATTTCTCGTATCGAAATTACATTAAAATATAACATTTCGTAGGAGAGCCTTGAAGTAAAATATAATTATGTTGAGAAAAGATGTTGCAATTATATTGATTTGAATATACGGTTTTATCTGTATATTAAACTGGCGAAAATCGGCATGGGAATTTCCATTAGGATAAAATTCCATATTTTTTGTTGAAGTCGTGAAAACACGTTATACTGTAGGATATCAATGCTTAATTTTATGTGAAATTCCACAATATCGGCTGTTTTTCAAGTAGCAACTTAATTAAAATTCTTCTTAAATCTTTTATTATATAAACACATTTATTCCGGAGAATTCGACAGCCGATTCTCTAGGGGGAAAAGTTTTTTTCCTTGAATAGCAAGTTGTCAGAAGTCAAGTTAAATGAATTAGAAACACGACTGGTGAAGGTAAACAAAAAAAAAAACTTATACATTTGACGTTGTTTTAACACATTATGAACGCATTTTGTAAATATTTGAATAAATTGCGAAACATAATTAATTAAAATAGCATTACAAAAAAACCCCCTATATCTCGTATTTGATATTTATTTTGAGATATTTTTGAAAGGAAATAATCTTAATTTCAAGGTTACATAAATAGAAATCGCGTTTTAGAGAAAGAAAAAAAGAAGTAATTTTATTTCTTTGAAAACGAGATATTAACAGTTAACCGCACATTATATAAATAACCGCAGGTGGAGTAATCGAATCATTTAAGGATTTAGACCAATTGCTAGTGCGCGTTTCGCAGCGTAGACTTTTTTTTCATTTCCTAATCTGTTTATTTTTTCTTGCATGGTCATTAGAGAGAAAGCCGGAGGGTATCCTCCTTTTCATGTGCACGTGATTTTGAAAATAAAGGTTAGCATACTAATATGAAATTAACCAAAGGAACTCACTTTTTCTTTTCGACTCTTTTCAAATTAGAGAAAGCATGCATTGAAATCTGATGCAAACTTTATGGACAATTGAAGAAAAAAAAAGAAGAAAAACAATCGTAAAAGTGAGAATTTACTAGTTCTCAACTTGAAAAGACATTTAAAACTTCCGAAGCAATTTAAGATGAGTTTAAGAGTTCGAAACGTTCCATTGTGCAAATGCATTTATTTCTGAAATAATTTGAAATAAAAGATTAAATCAGTGGTTCTCAATCGGTTGGTTAGCCTTAGGGGATAGTGAAGTTTATAAAAAGGTGAGCCATAACAATACCAAAAAATACAAAAAAAGCTAATTATTGAAACTATTCTATTCATGCAGAAATAAATTTTCACTCTAAAAGAGAAGGTATGTACAATGTGCATGTAAAACAAAATTTAATCTTTAAGCTATTCTTGCCTGATTGGCCTATGAAAATGTAAAAAATATGATGAGGTGCCAAGTTATCGAATGAAGCATAAGTTCCCGAAAAATAAAATTGTCGAATCAGAGATAAAAGAAAAAAAATATAAGCCACCAATAATAATAATTAAGAAGCATATGCAATGAAAATTCATTCGAAAAGTTGGATCCCAGACGTTTAGTTGAAAATTGGTGGCTTAAGTTGATTGAGAAACTCTGCTACTATTTAGAACTGATTCTAACTGTAAAAATATTACCTAAATGAATTTGAATATAAAAATTAACCCTTGTGTTTGTCTAATGGACGTTTAATCATCAGTGTCATCAGTGAATGAATGAATCTAGCATAGTTCTCTTAATCTCGAGAATGATCAAGTAAACAGCAAACGGAGATAACTACTCCGCCGTTGTTTCGCCATCAGCGTCTCATCTGTTACGCGTCTCCGATTGTCTGAGTTATCACTCCATCGCTTTGATGAGCTCCAGCCAATTAGTGGCTTATTGGCGACGCTCATGTTAGCAGCGGAAAGTCCGACTAATTAGACGAATAGATTAGTTGCGAATTAGATGAATCCTTTTGCAAACTAGGTTTTATTTAGTTAAATTAAGGTCCCATCTTGAAGCTACACGAAAGCTATTTTGGGTCACCTTGCCATTTTGAATCGTGGTAAGTTGGCAAAGGCAACACCCGGGCCCGTATCCTTTTTCCAAACTTTAAAACCACATAAGTGAAGTGATATTTGACTTCGATGGATTACCAGATCCACTTATACGACGTATCTTCGGTGAAAATGGGCGTCTAACTCGCAGCCTACGGTTGTCCGTGGTGTCCTGGTGGCTAAACTCTGCCACCAAGACACCAGGATTTGCAAATAAGGAAATTGTGCCTTCAAGCCAACTTGCTTGTGGCTCTTGGAGAATTCGCATTGTTTTGCTTAGGACCATTCGAGAAAAGAGATTATTTCAAAGCATTGTAATTGAATATATAGTATGAATATATAGTATAGTATAGTATGTAGGGAAAATTGTTGTTTTTATCCCTAATATGGTGTTTTAGTGATGGAGGTTGACGGTGATTAAACTTTTGGTACTCGTGGCCCGATTTTCCATACCAACTTTGATCTTACTCCATTTTCCAAAAGTTTTACTCACTTTTGTCACCTTATTACCGAATTCAGGAATTCTAAATGATTAATATCAAAAAAATCATTTCCACTACTCATACGTTCCACCTGCATTTAAAGGCTGACATTTTTATTTTTGTATCTAAAGAATTATGTAATAAGAAAAAATAAAGGATTTTTTTCTCACTATTATTTCTATTTTTCTTCTTATTTTTATTTTTTTCTCAAAAATTAAATTTTTAGCTTTCCTTCGTCTTTTTTCCACACCTTCGCCTTTTCTTTTTGCTATTCCACGTTTCAAGACTTCTAAGGTTGGGGCCACTGCTGCATTCCATTTCGGCCCATATCGCAAAACAACGTAAATACTTAGAAACAGATGCTTTTACTGCCATCATTCCATTAAATGTATTTGTCCTCGGATAAGATGCAAGTTTTTATTTCAAAATATACATTTCGTTTCTTACGGAATTGTTTAAGTTTATTATGTGGATAGTTGCTCGAATATTTCTCTCTCTTTAACAGTTCGATGAAAGATTTAATATAAATTTTGTTAACATTTTCAGTGAAATAATCGAGCTGGAGGTATAAATTGTTATGAAATTTGTAGATCTTGGCATATTGTGGGCTCGACCAGCCAGTGGCAGATTTTGACAATATGAGGCCACAGGCGAAAAATTGATTTGAGGCCCCTCTCCTCACCCAAACTTGTAAATTAACCATTGGTTTAGTATTGCCATGCACGTCGAATAAATTTTGAGGCCCCTCAAGGTTTCGAGACAAGCACCTCTTGCACCTGTGCGGAAAACCGCCACTGCGACCAGAAGTTAGACGGCTTATCCGACGATCATCTGCGCTCACACATACATATTACACTCGCGGTTTGTGAGAAGCAGCAACCCATTATCATTTTTTAAAAAATTCCTGTCAGCATAGCGAAAGGCGAAGGTAGATTCCTTTTGTTAGGAGATAAAAGGAAAGAAATATTTCACCCCCTCTCTTCGCTGTTTCATCTTCTAATTTCACATGGGTTGGAGCCATGTGAAAGAGAGAATGCAAATGATAAGATCTATGCAACTAGGTGTGATAAGCGTAGGTTAAACAGCAGCCGAAGCCAGGGGGCCGAAAATGAATTTTCAGTTCATAATTTTTAAGCAATTGCGCTGTCGAAACACTTTCGGTGCAAAAGCTGTTTGTTTTGATGAGAGGATGATTCAGCTCTGGCATGGTCTAGTGGTTAGGATACCTGGCTCTCACCCAGGAGGCTCGGGTTCGATTCCCGGTGTCGGAAGTTTTATTTTATTTTTCTGGCTCCGATTTCGGGGGCATGCTGTGGTGTTATGTTATGAGGGGATGATTCACCTAATTTGAATTCAATAGTACGGGAGCCAATGAAAATTTCAACCCTTCCGCCATTTCCACCCCCTTTGAGCTGGGTAGCCCATTCACCTTTCTAACCAAATAATATAATTTTTAAACGTGGGGTGGTTTGGGGTAATAGGGGGCATGATTGCAGAAACTGCGCAGAAATTGGCCCGAAGTCATACCATGAGAACCAGTCCAATAAGTAGTGTTCTTATAAGAACTGCATAATTAAGTTCATAAATAAATGTAATTTTTTTAAATTACACAATAACTTAGACCTTGCTTTTTTGCCTCCGAGTTGAGCATGTCTGATCCACACATGAGAGAACTTGCGCAATTTCCGTCGTCCTAATTATGAACTATGATTAACTCACTACGAACTTAGCATTTGAAAATGTTCACGCGATGACCGTGCAAGATGCTAATGAGTTTAATGCATTCATCTCTGCTCCTCAGAGGACTTAACGCGCCATTTAGTCCCGCCAAATCTGCCGTTCGTGCCGTGGGAGCGTGCATGGCAAATGAGAGGAATTCACACTCGGGGCAAGTATTTGAAACACGTGAAACGAGTTCGTGCGGTTCGCGTGAACATCTCTTGCAACAAAAGAAACTGGAAGGCTAAGGACAGCTTCTCGTTCTAATTTGGAGAGGAGAGATCACGCAGCCGGGACGTGTTAGAATTGTCTGCAATGGAAAGTTCTCGACTCTAGATAAATTTGTGAGACCAGACTTGAGTAATCATACTAATGAGATTGTTTCACCATTTTTCGTACAAACATTGATCCACTAAAACACAGGTGCACACCAGTAGCCATAACCAGGGGGTAAAAGATTTGAAGACAACTAAAAGTATCAGGGAGTACAGGGGGCAGAAAGCAAAATTTGAAAATTTAGCTACAAAATGCTAAGATGGGAGTACAGGGGG
>BGPR01000278.1:391873-414569 GCA_013235015.1 Araneus ventricosus
GCAGAAAGCAAAATTTGAAAATTTAGCTACAAAATGCTAAGATGGGAGTACAGGGGGAAGACAGCAAAATTTGAAAAATTTAGCTACAAAATGCGAAGTTTTGGATGCTCTCTGAACTGGTTGGAGCAGTGAAGTAAAGGTTGGCAGTTGAAAGTTAAGAAATGAAACAAAAATTTAATTTTTCCTGTAAAAAGTGAGGGGCCACAGCTCCCCCCTTGCCCCCTGACTCACCGCCACTGGTGCACACGACACTATAGAATTTTATAACTCAGTTCCAGACAACTTCTTGCGAACGCATGCTGTGAAACATCCTTTCTTTCAGGATATTATGAACAACACTGTTTGAATCTCGAGGTGTTCGCGGGAAATATATATCCAAGCTTTCAATATTCAGGTTTAAAAGGAATGAAATTTTTATGCAAATAGTTTGAGACAAAAGTTTATCATAAAAACACAAGTTTAAAGACAATTTTATTAGCATGAAAACTCGATAACTTACATTTAAACTATAAAGCCAAAACAAACAAGGATTTTACCTTTAGAAAACGGGCTGGGAGGTTACTTATTCAGAATGTGAACCTAGACAGAATTGTATCAAGCATAATCTGCATTTAACATATTTTGATAGAAGTCCCATCGCTTTATAAAAAAGATAAAATTCTCAACTTGTTTAAAAATGCGAGGAAAGTGTTGTTGGAACCTTTTACTGCCCATAAATTATAATGACAGTGCTAGTTAAATTTATGGAGTGGTTGGTCGGGTGTTGGCATTTATCAGCCCAAGAATCAAATCAGGCTACGATGTCCAAAGCATGACTTAATAAAGACTATAATCCTATAAAATTTGTTCTACATCATTTCTGACAACGTCACTAATACGAAAATAGCTTCAAAATGGTGAAACGTGAACAATGCAGTTCAAAATTGAAATACGTAAATGGTCTATATAAAGTTTAAATTTAAAATATGCAATTGGTCTACATAAAGTTTAAATTTGAATTTAAAATTGAAACACGCAATTGGTCTACATAAGGCTTAAAAACTTATAGCATAAACTTGAAAAACAAAGGCATAACACAGACGACATGAATAAATAACAGATCAAGGGGGAAAATATGTGATGGAGGAAAGAAAGCAGTAAAACCGAAAGACAAAAAATACACGATATCGTAAAATTTGGAGGTTTCCTGCAGGAGTTACAATTTTATTCAGGACAGAATGTATGGCCTTTATGGCAGGCTCATGGTCGGTGTCAACTGATTACATAAAAGATCTATTCTGATAGTTAGATGGTGTTTGCGACTTCAATAGATTCTTCAGTATTATATTTTAATATGTCGCCTTCAGAATGAAAGGAAGATTTTATTTTCTTGTTTGCAAGTGTATTTACTGAAGGTATCATTCTACTCGACTAGAATTCGAGTGTACTTACCAGCTTTATTAGAAGATGTTAAGTTAATCGAACACTGTTCTAGAATTACATATAAAGCAATTTGAAATAATTGATAATAAAGGATGGTCATAAAATTATTGGACCGTTACAAAAATTAATTTTTAAAAAATAATAATGTTGCTTATTTTAAATGAGAGAGTAAATAAAAAAAGTTTTTTTTCAGGTAGGTGGCGTACCATCACGGCGTTCTAAATTTGCTACAGAGAGATATTTCCATACGCAATGGCTATCGATCAGCAGAAGCCGTTGCGCGTTTTCTGGTTTTCTTTTTTAGTTTCCCTTGAAGATCTCGAAAACTATTCAGTTTTCGAATTACAATTGATTTAAAAATTTAAAGAACGTGAAATTCCGAATACATGCTTTTATATTTCTGCTAGCTTTAATAGTTTCGCAGATAATGGCTCTCAAAAATGGGAAATGTCCACTAATTTACAACCACTAAGACCACCGTAACGGTGCGTTACCTATTTGAAAAAAAAATTTATAAAACATACTCTCATTAAAAAAAAAGCTTTATTAATTTTTGAAATGGGTCCAATAATTTTTGACCACCCCGTATAATCAGTCTTACGCTCCACATGCAAACAGCAGTTATTTTTATAACTTGCACTTGTAATATTATCTAGTAATAATAGAAAGTAAACATTAAATCTCCAGAATTCATACCAAATTTACCTCCACGACCGTCATATTGACGTGCATCTAATTATCACATTTTTAGGCTTTTAAACTAAAATTTAATCTTAATTAGCTTTATAATTTGACACAAAAATTACGTAGAATCCATAAGCATCTCAAGTATTCTATGTAGGATTTATGATTTCCCAGCCTTTTGTCGTACCCAGGAAATCCCGGGAATATAACAGTCAATCCCGGGAATGCATCAAAATGTGAAAAATCTCAAAATTAGTTATTTTAATTGATATCAATAATATTTACACAAAATAAGGATATGCATAAAAACCTAAATTTATACTCCTTTATACATATTAAAAATAGAAATAAAATTTATTACTTATTAATTTTTAAAGAAAGATTTAAGAAAACAAAGAAATCTATTCTTTTATCATTCAGCCTAGTTCTTAGCTTTATTATGAATGGGAGCAGAAAATACCCTCTCAATTTCAGCTGATGTTGGAGGAATTGATTTCAAAGCCTCACCCAGTTTTATAATATTTGATGATCGATTTTTCTGTTGGGTCAAATAACTGAAATTTTTGATTCACTATCTTGCTACAGCTAGAAATCTTGCTAGTTGAACAACGTAGGACCTTTGTCTTTAAGTGGAACACTTTTTCTAATTTTTGGTACAATAATAAAGATTTCTCTTTCAAAGCTTCGGGGCTCTCTTCTTCTGAGTGCGAAGAGTTGGACAGTGATTCGTCTTTCTCGTAAAAAAGCCTTGTTATGATAATTTTAGCTTGTTGAATCAAAGAATTTTTATTTGGTAAACATGAAAGATCAGCAGTAACTGCAGCAGCACACACATCACACGTTCTCCCAAAATTTAGATATTGCATTAATGCAACTAAAGAAACATTGCGTTTCGCCCTAATTCTTTAGGCCAGAGAACATTTTACATTCTTAGCAAATTCTGAGTTTTATTGGTTCATCTCTCCAATAATGAAAGTAAATACTCCTTTGGCCGTTAGCAAAACCGCGTTTCGACTGCATAGTTTTTCTAGTTCAATTTTTACTGGCTTCAAGCCTGCTACAATTGCAGTCGGAGTTTCAAATTCTACATTAGAAAAAAAAAATTTATTCTTTAATATAAATTAATGCTTTTGAAATTGCCGATTTTATTTTTAAACCTCTTTCAAGCATTGCCAACAAACTATTCTAGCATGTTTCGGTGTCTAACCAAACCATCTTTTTAAAGCCAAAATCTGCTTTAACATAATTTTGTACATTATCATTCTTGAGGGGCGATTTTCTGAATAATTTTAGCTTTTTTTTGTTCCCGGGAATTAAGTATAATTTCCGGGAATGCAAAATGTATAAAAATTTTACGATTTCCCAGGAAAGAAACCCTAATTCTATGCCTTCTTAGATGAATGAAAACGACAGCCTCTTTCCAAAACGGGAGGTGTGATCTTATTAGATAGCAGAAAAAAATGCGATCCTTAAGGGGTTAAGGCGATGAAAAAAATGAAAATTTTGTCATAGTGATTACACACGCACACACACACACAAATAGTGTGAAGACGTGAAAGAAAAATAATTGGCCATCACAGATCGGCTTGAAAGAATGCCCAGATGGAGCATCCAACACGGCTGAAGATCGGAATCAAGAAATAATGGAGTTAAGAGTTTTTTCATTTGGCGTATTGTGTACTACTGCAAAGGCTAAAGCATAAATGAAATTTCAAGCCTGTAGATGAAAAATTAAAAAAGTTATCCCATGTCCGGCATCCGGACAATACCGGATATTTAAGCTAAAAAAAAAAGACAAAAAAATCACACAAATTTCACTTTAAAATGGTTGTCAAAGGGTAATAAAATATTGTAGAAACCTTTTAAATGGTAAAAAAAGGATTAAAAACAAGAAATTACTTGAAAAACAAAATTCACCACCTAGCTCCATTTTGGGGAGGACGATGATTTTCTCGTTTCTTTTTGGAAAATTCTAAAACGCTAAAATGATTCCATGCCCAAAACGAAAAATTCTTGCAACGATTATATTTCTAAGAAAATCGAGAAGCAAATTTAAAAAAAAAAAACAGCATGTAGTTTCGTCAATTATTAAATTAATAGGAGCTGTTGAAAGTTGATGTCCGGTATACCGGACACCAGGTCTGAAGGGGTTAAGGCGATGAAAAAAATGAAAATTGTCATAGTGATTACACACACACAAGCACACAAAAAAGATAGTGTGAAGACGTGAAAGAAAAATAATTGGCCATCACAGATCGGCTTGAAAGAATGCCCAGATGGAGCATCCAACACGGCTGAAGATAATCGATCACTTAATGACGGCGTGTAAGTGTAAACACAGACAGCGATACAGATTTCAATCATGCCTCCATTCTCAATCGACCTTATCAATCTCCGAGATGCGGAGGCAGCGAAGCGAAACAAAAGCTTGTTCTGGCAGACACTCGGATCTGTCCCACCTTTCATTAGCAGACGGATGAACTGTTCCACTTGGACCTTAATGGGGTGCTGCTGGGTCATCTGACCACTTCATTTACAGAGACAACAGTTTCTGCTGGGATGGGAGGGATGATATAAAAATTTAAACCTTCAGCAGTGAAATATGGCGGTAGTTATTCGACCTCGTTACCGTCTTGTCGATGTGAAATGATAGAGAGAAGTTCATACACGCTTTATTAGATAACATGGTTAACCTTTGTAAGCTGTTTAAAAAATTACCAGCCATTTGACTCTAATAATTTGAAAATTTTCAATCTGAAACAATATGGATGTAACCAGGTTAAAGAGCATAGCAGATAAATTCTAATTAAATGGACCAATTTTAGTTGCACTCGGGGGGGGGGGGGATAATATTGACATTAAAATTATCTCTCTTTATATAAAAGCAATTTTTTATGAATATGTATATTCGCTTTTTTGCTCTTTATGCACACCTAAACCGTCTCACTTACACAGACCAAATCTGGCACAGAGAAGGATTAGAACATGAGGAAGCTAACGCCATAATTTTTTTAAAAAATTCGAATTAGATGATTATTTATTTAATTTTAAGTAGTAAATTCGGGCTCTTTTTTGTCTATTTTCTTTTTTCTTCATTATTAGTTAT
Source organism: Araneus ventricosus (assembly GCA_013235015.1). Taxonomy (NCBI): domain Eukaryota; kingdom Metazoa; phylum Arthropoda; class Arachnida; order Araneae; family Araneidae; genus Araneus; species Araneus ventricosus. The sequence goes on from BGPR01000278.1 coordinate 397,086, forward strand.
GTTTCCGATGTTTGACTTATCAGTTCTTAACTTTTTTATTTATTTATTTCTCTTTATTATTCTTTTCGAGCTGTATTTTTCCTCCCCATTATTTTACAAATACTCGCAAGTAGAAAAGTTATGTTTCTGGTGTTTAATTTATCAGTTTGTTGTATTTTTATTCGTTTATTTCGTTTAATTTTTTCTTTTGGAAAACAAAATATTTTGCTACCGTGTTTTAATAGATAAATATCGGAAGTATAACTCTTAATTTTGAAGTTATATTTAATTTTTATACGGTATATTGTTTAAAAATTTAGAATAATTTTTTCCCCAAACCTCTCGCATTTTCATTCAAACCATATTGTTTTAAGGTAATAAAAAGCTAGAATTGAAACAAGAAACTATAAGGAACAAAGGAAATTTGCGTTTGGGGGGAAAGTTAGTGACAATATTTGTAGAAAAAAACCCGGAGGCGGGCATTTGAAAAAATATGGATCCCTAGCAACGCCGTTTTATCAGCTAGTAGATCATAAATGGATCTAATAAAAACAAATTAATAGTAAAATTTATTTAAACTTATTTATTAAACCTAAGAATATATCAGGTATATGCAGAACTTGCAAAAAAAACCTCTTCGAATCTCTAATATAACAATGGTATTAATTATATATATATAATTAATAATATTATTAGTCTGTCGAAATTCTGAGTTAGTTTTGATAATTTCTCTGAAAATGCCTTTCGTTTCTCTGTCTCTTGATGAGAATGTATATGATTTTTGCGTTGTAAAATGTTATTAGAAAAGTTGCAGAGTTTTAGGAAAGGAAAAAATTAAAACTAAGGTGTTGTAGAACCATTGGCCAAGATTTTCGATATTTTGTAGTACTTTTTCGAAATCATACATTTACACAATATTAACTAGGTATCAAGATAGTGTTTGGAATACAGAAATTTAATTTTGCTCAAAAAATTAAGTTAAAATAGTTTTCTTCCGATTTTATTTGCTGAATCAATGTTTTGTTTTAAAATTACAACAAGAAATGCCAGCTACTACAAACTTGGTAAAAAATCAAGGACAGCTAGTCATTGTCATAATTAGAATATTCATTCATTACCAAGAAGTCAAATAATAATTATTCTTTTCCTAAACATAAAACTGTATAATTCTGTGAAAAAAATTACTTTCTTGCCAACATGGTGGATCAGAGACGATCATTCATCGTCACCCTCAGAGTTCGAGATTGTGGCGCCAGACTTATCTAGTCTTTAAATTATCTTGTAAACATTTGCGTTCACTGAATGAATTTTTTTTTATCACCATAGTCCCGATTCTCTAAACCGGCCAACCTTAAACCGCAAATAAATCTTTTGCATCGGTCCTGTTGGAATGCATAATATTTTCAATTTGGAACGCCAGTTAATACCCGGCTTGTTCCCTTTTGTTATTTGTATTTCTTCTTGAAGGTTGTAAAATAAGTAAAAACACTGGCGAGTAAAATTTAAAGTTCTTTCAGCATCTTATAGAAACGGGAAAAACTCAATATTCCGAGATTTTAAATTTAGTTTAAAGGGTTTTTTGTACAGTTTTAATTTAATAAAAACGATTAACTTTTGTTAGAAAAACTAAAAAATCTGTTGGCTGTCCTATAATAACGCTTGATTATGAGGTCTGACGCCAGCCAAAGTTTGGTCTTTGATCAGTCTTGTGCTTTTTTGGATAGCTCAAGGAGCCTAGGTGTCAGTTTTGAAAATGTGATATTTTTTCATAACTCGCTGGACAATATATACGAGTCTTTCATTCAATTATACAAGGTGTCCGAGAACTATGGGACATGTTTCAAAAATTAATAAAAAAACTAATAATGTTACAATTAAGGATTTTTTAAAATGAGAGCGCATTTCAAAAAGTTTTTTTTTCAGATAGGGGACGCGCCGTTGCGGTTATCTAGGTGGCCGTAAACTATTGAAAATCTCCCATTTTTGAGAGCCATTATCTGCGAAAATATTAAAGCTAGAAGAAAAATAAAAGCATGCATGTGTAGGGAATTTTAGTCTCCTTAATTTCCAATTCACGTGTAGTATGAAAACTGGATATTTTTTGAGATATTCAAGAAAAACTAAAAAAGGAAGCCAGAAAACGCGGCTTCTGTCAATCGGTAGCCATTACGTACGGAATTCTCTCGCTGTAGCAAATTTAGAACGCCGTAACGCCGCGTTACCTACATGAAAAAACTTTTTTATTTGCTCTCTCATTTCAAAAAAACTTAGTTGCAACATTATAACGGTTTTTTTTGCTAATTTTTGAAATGTGTCCCACAATTTTCGGACACCTTGTATTTCGAAATTGCATGGCCAATCGCCTTCTGCTTCACGAAAAGCGCGGTGAGTCGGGCTGCGGCGTCTTGTTCGATCTGTGCCTCTCTTATTGGAGCATTGAAGCGAAACCGAAGGCTCATCGCGCAGAGCTTGACCTCTGGTCGCGGGGCGGATAGTGTTCCCATTGGGCGTAATGGGGTGCTGCTGACCCACTCCCTCCATGTCCTTGGACGGAAGGGACTTCCGCATTGCCGTCCGTATCGAGGACGGACGAGGCGGGCATTCGAATGAGCCGGGTGGTGGCCGAAGCCCGAGGCGCCTGCGTCTGGCCAGCAGACATTTGCATACGGACAACCACCGGACTCCCAAGCATCAATATTTGTCAATTATTTGACTCCCATGAGAAAGTCTGAAATTGATTCTTATTTGCAGAAAGTGGGCACTTTTACTTATAGTTTTGCAAAAGCACTTGTAGTAGTTGTCAATCGTTTGACCCTGTCGCGTTCATTGGTTTTGCAGTGAAACCACACATTGAGCATTTTTTTACTGCGCATGCGCAAAACGTAGCCTAATTTTCCTTTAATAACTTCAGAGCCATGCATATTGGCCAACATATATAAAAATTCCAGTTCAATAGGTTAGTATTCACAAAGATATCGGTAATGCAAGAGCTAAGTTGTTTTTGATCTCTAAGAGAAACAAAATGATGATGGTTCTTGCACAATTTGATATCTTTTAAATTTGAATCTTCGAAAGTAATGTTGAATTTTATGAAGGTTGAATATCCTAAATGGTCAAGTATACTTATAAATTAAATACAAAATTTAAATTGCATTTCGATGATAACTTATTCGGAGGAAAAATAGCCCGTTACCGTTCATTGGTTTCACTGTGAAACTACAAATTTCTTAAAAATAAAAAAAATGTTAAATTTTTTTCCTTTACATATTTGTAATACATACATACAAACATATTTACATACATATATACATTACATATTTACATGCCCAATACTCATTTTTGAAATAAATTTAGTAATTTTCAAAGCGAAACAGGCAGTGAACTTGAAAGAGTTAAAATGTGCCACATGCGTTTTGGATGAACTCATGATCTACATCGACGTATCGATTAGGTTTTTAAAAAATAGCTCCCAATTCTCTTGCGATTGTGTCAAAACCAAAATAAGGCATGCAACTTTATGCCCTTTGGTGTTGGCGATTTTATCTAGCATTTACAAATCTTACCTACCATTTTGTTATCGACAATTCTATGCCAAACTAATGGTCTTTAGTCCCTCTCAGAGTAGTACGAATTCTAATGTCGCAGCTTATAGTTGTGACGGAATAATTGAAACAAAACGTGTAGAATTTTAAAAAAGAAGAGTTGTGGATTCAAGCACATAGTGGGAAGAAGTCTTTATTTTATTTTATTTAGAAGGGAGGAGGAAAACCGTTTTCTTTTAATAATCATTTTTAATGTTTTAAATTTTATTGTGAGCTCTTATTATTGCTGAATAGTGATGTGCCATCGTTGACTGTACTTTCCAGAAAGACTATATGCAGATTTTCAATCGTAAAAGGGTTACTGTCTAAATGCAATGAAATGTTTCCGAAGTTAATGAGTTTTTTATTCCTCTGTTTCGTAACCTTTTTTCAAGAGCAAGTAATGAAAGAGAAAAATCAAAGATATGAGCGCAATTCTCATTGAATTAAAAGATAATTTCCTTATAAAAACACATATAAAATCCAGAACTTACCAATAATAAATTACAACGAGATTTAAGTTGTAGATTTAATAAAGTTAAGACTGAATTAAAAGCAACGGAACATTGTATAAAGTCAAAGAAAAAAACTATAAAACTTTAGATTAGCCAGAAGTTAAGGAAATGGAAAAAAATATCTTTTACCAATGTTATTGTTCCAATATTTCTACCATCGCATAACATATGTATTGTATTTAACAACGTCATATTTCTGTAAGAAAACAGTGTATTTACTTAAAAAGAAGCATAAATTGTACAGTTTTAGCTTTCTATACGAACAGCGTTGTGTTTATTTCTTCGTATTTTTGGTAATTTTAGAAGTTTTTTTTTTATTATGGGCGAGTACATTAGGAGTCTTTATCACAGTGAGCCAACATATACCAGAAGCGATATGTTAACTTATTTATAAAAATGTTTAGCTCCCAAAAGACCAGTGGTATAGTGAAAGCGGAATGCCATTCCGGCACTGCTCTTTTTTTAATAAATAACAAAAAATTGTGAAAACGTCCTAAAATAGCGCAATTTTTGTCACCCAGGGTAGAGCGTTCTGATACTACTTATTTTGCGACTACACCACTGCTAAAGAACATACATTTTTTCTTATTATCTTATCGCATAAATTGACCGTAGGGCAACTAATAATTCTACTGAATTTCTTAAATGATATCACAGTTTCTTAAGTATTGAAGGGCTCGATAGTTTAGTTGGAACAATCTGAACCCAAATTAGAATACTTCGGATCTTTGAAAAGACGACACGAATGCATACAGGATATCGTTAGAACGTCTCAGCTCCAAAAATATACGGAGAATCTACGAAGTCAACGGTCTTTATTGCGGGAAACTAGAATGAAAGCTTTGTGAGAGTTACCAGTAATCCGGAGAAAACAATGACGACTTATTCTAATGAATTCGGCGACGTCTTCAGACATGGCATGGGATCCAGAACCGAAATACGTGACTTATTACAATTTGGTCAACGACCTTCTTAATTGCACGTCGAAGTAAGGCATATGTAGGAAGATTTTTAGTTTCATTGGTTTGTTCGAGTACGCATAAAATCAGTCTCTCATTTAAATCGAAGTATGAAGCCCAGCAGGCGGATTTTTATGACTCATATAACGGAAGTAACAGTGCAGATGCTTCCATTGATACCATGATTCTCATGAAGGCCACGACCTTTGATTCGAATAAACTTTCATTCAACGCATACGGGTAGACTCGGTTCTTTTTCCATTGTTCAGGTTCTTTGCAGCTAAACAAAGGAGTCGGTGAACAGTTTTTATGATAATTGCGTTATGAATTTCATTTTCTTTCAAGGGTGCAAAGTAATGGTTCCTAAAATAACACCTTGAATCTAAATACAATCAATAGATTTTTTTAAAAAGTTTCATAGCTTCAGAGATTTGTTTAAAGTAAAATGACATGAAGTACAATAGGGAATATTTATGTTATTTAAGGTTTGAGATTTTTAAACAATAGTCTTTTTTCGAAATATTCTAATAGAAATAAATGTTTTGAAGTAATTTTTCTACCTATTACCGTTGCCTAGAGAATAACTTTGTCTAAGATGTTTAGAATTTTTCAAAGCTATTTTGAACTAAAAAGTTACAGTCCTATTATCAAATATTGTTTTTATGCTAATTCATTCGCTTTAAGTTGCTAAAAAATTACGTTTAAAAATGCAAAATAAAACGTTTTTAAAGATAGCAGTAGTACTCAAAAGTGGAATAGGCCCAGTATTAGATTATATTATAGAAAATATCAGTGTTGAATGAATACAGTTGAATATTGCTTATCAAAAATTTCACTTTTAAATAATCCCATGTAAGTAAAACGTATCTCTGCTCCTGTAATACATTTATAGAGTACTTTAAGATGACTTAATGCAGAGATTGAAAATTTTGGTTATGACGCTTAATAATCTATTGTTCAACTTGTGGTTTATCGTTACTATATGTAAGAAATTACAACTTCGAGCTATTATAAATTATAGCGACATTAGAAAGCATTAGAAATCTATTATGATGCTTACATAGAAAGATGAACAGATGAATTAATAGAAAAAATATAGAAAAGAAATGAATTGTTTGAAGAAATTGCAGAAGATTTGTCTTAAACATTGTTTACTGTTTAACATTAACGGATATTAGATCTCTATGGAGAGCGGAAAAGGTTCCAAGTTTTATTGGCCTGCTTCCAAAAGAACCGAAAATTCTATAAAAGTTTCTGAATTATTAACCTATTGATTAACATGCTTTTTTTGTTGAATCGATTATATATGAACCCGTCTGAATAATAAAAAAAATGCAGGGTTAAAGTAGAAATTAAAAAAGCATCATGTTTATAGTCGAAACATTCGGTTCATCCCAATGTGATAAACTTTTTTTCCTTTAAATCTTTTCACTTTACAATGAAATTTGCTGACTTTTACACGATTCTAATTTGTACTCGAATTACTTAAGTGCAAAATGACTTAAAGCCACGGCTACACCTTATTAATTTCGGCTATGGGTCATTGAAATTATTTATCTTTCAAAGAATTATTTTTACTCTTTGCTTTTGTCTGATTCGAGAATTTCCCCAGAAAGGTTAATCCAACAAAGATGTTTCGCTTTTGTTCTCAAAGAAGAGCATGATGTTGACGAATCTTTTCCTATTCAGCTTTTAATATCAGTAACCACCCAAGTAACCTAAACTCCACCTGCAAAGCATTCGCTGTTAAGTTCTTGCATTCACCGATTCAACCTTTTTCAAATTTGTAGATTTTTATGCAATTACACAAAAGAATTACATGGGACGGACTTTTAATCTAGGTTTAGCCCGGAAAAATATCCTTTGTTACGAGCTTGCTCAAACATTTTCCACTCGAAAAATGTAGTTATTTCCCATCTGATTGTCTTTGTAAGTAGTGAAGGCAAAAATAAGTAGTGAATGTGAATGCATATGCGATGCAATCACTACTTATTCTTGCATTTTTTAAAAAAACTGAACGTCATTCTTAATGCGTGCAACATTTTATAATATAATTTAGTTAAAAGAATACAAAATATCGTTGTTCATACTCGAAAGCAACTACAGTATACGTAGCCTCGATAACTTTTACCAGCTACCTACGTATCAAAGAAATTAATATTCAGTACATTTCATATGAATAACGTTCTTAAATTAAAATTTTATCAATTTTTTTTATCTTCTCTCGGTGAATTCCTTCTGAAGCTTCTTTAGTACTATATTTGACATAAAGAATACAAATTTTATTTTTATTCTCAATACGGGTGGTATAAATGGTTGATCTGTTAGATTTAATCTTGTTTCGAAGCTACAGGACAGCTATTAGAGAAAACATATTACATTATATTAAACAGAGGATTTATGATGAGGGCGACATCTGGCCAGATACCCATTTTCCAAACTACCGCATCATACCACCACATAGCTGTTTGATCTGCTACAATAGATTTACAACATACCAAACCCATATACATTGTGTATCTTCGATAGAATAGGGTCTCGGATTCGAAATCTTACGAAACAGAAGCGAGGTCTCTGCCACCAGGCAACCACATTAATCGTGTGCTGTTAACCCCTTACTACCATTCAGTTCAAAATAATCCAGGTCAAAGTGACATTTTGCATGATCAAGTGCTACGAACACTCCCCGTTAGTCCGTGCCCGGCATGGAGTAAAAAAAAAATCTAGAGACACAAAATTGTCAAAGCAAAATCGCAACGGAGTTTCTGAATATATTGAAAAGTTTCTGAAAAAATCCTAAAAAACTATAAATCAATCTAATTTTATGTACTAATCAGCACAAAACTTTCAAGGCACTACTCCAGTGATCTATATATATATATATATATATAAAGCAATGTCTGCGTGAATTTTTCTCCAAACTTGAGCATTGCTCTAAGAATCTTACTAACTCTTCCAATAAGTGTTGCATCCGGGGAATGTAGTTTTTCCAAACTAAAAATAATCAAGAACTATTTGCGAACAAGATCTCAAACAAGATTGTCAGATCTTTCTATATTAGGAATTGAGTATGAACTGAGTAGCTGTTTAGATGTTTCTGAATCAATTAGAGAATTTTCTGAACTAAAAGTTCGTAAAAACATTCGTCTGAATTATACTCCTGTAAACTATTTTTCTAAAAGAAGTATTTTAAGTGAAAAATTATTATAAGTATTTTTGTCAATTACTGAGTTACGCTGTTGTTTATTGGACGTTCACTAAAAAATGTAGAAAAAGACCATATATCTTTTAGAATACTTACATTGTTGTTCCATAGGGGTGTAATTTTTTACTGTTGCACGGAGCGCTTCAAAGGCTAAATCGGACTCTGATCAAGTGTGGAGACAATAAGGTGGAGTAAGATTGCCACAGTAGAAACAAATGGGTCATTTTGAAGCTACACTAGGGGTATTTTGGAATGGGCTCAGCAATTTTGAACCACGGTTAGATGATGAGAATGACACCTGGGTAGGCATCCCATTATCCATACTTCCACGTCAAACTATCATAAGAACGTCTGACCAACGTCTGCTTTTAAGTGCACCGAGTCTATGTATACGACAGATATTTGGTGGTTGGTTGATTTCAGTTTAATGGCGGAAGAGCCAAATACAACCATATTGCGCCGCAGATAAATTGGTGGAATTATGAGTATTTTGAACCTGCGACCACCAACTCGGAACGCCGAGACTCTTCTACCTGGCAGTTAAGATTCGACACATTTACTCCGATTTGAGATTTTGACCACGAGTCAGACTCGTCAAGTGCTGTTAAACAGAATAAACCTTTTTGTGCTTTATACCATGAACAGTCACTGAACGAAGGAAAAGGTCACTCACCAGAGTAGGATGTAGGAGTAGTATCCTGCGAGCCTGTACCTCCTCCCCCAGCAGAATCCCTCGAGCTCCTGCGTGAAGTACTCGGCGATGGTGAGCAGGGGGAAGGGGAGGCCCTTCACCAGGGCGTGCCGGTACTCCTGCTTCATCTCGGTGGCTGCAAAGGAAGATTGAGAAAGTGAATAAAAGCTCCGCTCATCTTGATGTTCTTGTTTGTAAAAGGAACTTAAATTACTCAAGAATCTCCATTCACGCAAATGCGTTTTTATATAACTTACTCCCCTAATCCCATTCGCTGGCAGGACGTTAAGAATGACCAGTCCTGGGCGTCAAACGATTATTTTAAGCCTTTGAGGACGAGTGTCACACGGGCGTGCAAGCTGCTTAGCGTGTGGCCGTTCTCAAAGGGTTAAAGCAGCAAGAATGGGGAAATTTAATGTTAGTCAGCTACAGATGTGGACTTTGAATGATATTTATAAAACTATATCGTTACGAGATAACTCGTAGCGTATCACAAGTAATAGACTATGCCAATATGCAAGCTTTCAGGAAAAAGGCATATAAAACTAATGTTAAAAGGAAGGGAATCTAAGTGATTGATGATAAATTGAATATTAGTCAACAAACAGCTTTATTGACCCTTCGTCGATATGCAGGTGGTTATTAAACAATCCATATGCCGTTTTGTTTTGTAGCACCGTTGGTGCTTTTGTGTTGTATGTGTTTTTGTTTGTATTTGTGTATATTTTTGTCTGTGTCTCTGTATGTTTTTGTTTGTATTTGTGTTTTTTTCTATTTGCACGTAGCTCTGTAATCCATACCTTCCAAATATTGTAATGACTGGTCTGACACCTCCCCGTCCATCCTTGCTGACTCTAAACCCTTTGGGTGAGTCGGTCGGCGTGGGTTATGTGTGTAATCCATATGCCTTCACAATAATCCTGTACTACAAATATTCTCACAATCGCAAGTAATTACACGCAATTCACTATCACAATTATTTTACTCGATTAAATATAATCAAAAACTAGGAATAACACAATGGAAAAATACCTTACAGAAATGGAGAATCAAACACTAGATTTTCTCAACCACTATTAAGAACGTTGCAGTAAAGTAGCGCTTATATCGTCCATATAAATTCAAACTATCGAATGTGCTATAGAATTAGATATAGTATTCGATAGTTTGCATCTGTATCGACGATGTTATATATCCTTTTTTATATGCATAAAAGGGCTCATTTCCTTTTGCCTGCAGTTCCTAGCCTATTCTGCAGTGACTGTTACCTAGCAAATCTCATTAGGAGAGAACTAGCAATGGTAGTGTGTATGAATAATCACGGAGAAAAATTTCTCTCAAAGCAAAAATTTGTTTGGTTAGAGGTGGGAATTTGCTTGGTCCAATTCAATTTATATTATTCCGCTATAATATCACTTCCCAACAAACTGTAGGGAATAATTGAGAGACAACCTCGATGTTGCCCGAGGCAAGAAGTAACAGAATTAATAAATTCATTATAGCATTGTGAGCTTTAGAACCGCCGTAGAAAGGACTTCAAAAATCCGCCGTTGTTTGACTTTTGTCCCTTTTTGGAATAAGGATTGTTCAGGAAAATCATTCTTCATTTCGAATGAATGAATAGTTTAGAAAAGATTCTCATTTTGGTCTATTATTTTAATAGAAGAATCAGTAGTCAGTCTGTCAGAGAAACTGATGTCATGCTACCATGATACATTCTGGAACTTTCGGAAATGTCAAACATCATGACAGAGCATAGGTCTAACTGTAAAATTAGTTCTAGAACTATCGTTTGCACAGAAAATCACCTCAAAGAGTAAAGAAAGAAGCGCTCTCTCTCGGCAATAAAGCAAAACTATTTTAAGTCTTAACTTGCGTTAATTTTTTTAAAAAAAAGAATTATCAGTACCAATGAAATTACATGGAAAGAAAAAGGAATGCTTTCGAGAAATTTAAACACATCTTGCCCCGATCTGCGTCACAGTGACAGACGATTGTTTCCTGCACTTCTTGTCAAATGCGTTCCAGTTACAGAGCGGGGGAACGACAATTTTATTGTTTTATGTAACAGCTAGGTTTTATGCATGGTTTGTTATACAGTAAATTAACATCGATCTACGACAAAAAAAAAATGTTACAGGTCAGTTCAAGGCGTTTGAAAAAACGACTTATAACCTCAGTAGAGAGAAACGTCACGTAGATATGTAAAAATTTTAAACTTCCTTTGTGAAGTAAGTGATTCATTATCTTCCGGAAGCCCAAATTAAGGATGACGGAATATCGGTACTATACAGTTCCATGTGAGGATTCAGAACCAACAACAAATGAAATGGCATGTCTTCATTGTATATACCTGGAATGTAGTTAGTGCTTTTGTACCACTGCTTTTTTTTAAAGAAAAAAAAATGTGCTGTGACGCACGTAAAATCACTAGCCAGTCAGTACCGTCACAACCAGCGTGGACAAAGTACGCATGTAGATTCAAAGATTTTGCCGCCTAAGGATTTTCTCTGCTATGCTCGGCAGGGCGATTTAAGTCCACGTGGAACAAACATCAAATTTTTAAAAGTTATTTTGAAACTCGAAAAAAGGTGCCGGAACACAGTTCTGGTGCTTTCTATGACATGAAGAGTACTGTTTTTAACGTTTTTTCCGCTGTTTTAACCCAATATAGATTTCAGGTCTTATAATATGCTTACCATCGAGAAAAAGACTAATCATAATGAACTCGTTGAACGCCAGCTTCATATTATATAAGATTTAATTTAGTACGTTTAACATTATCGTTTTCAAGCTATATTAGGAAGTACATTAGAGTCTCGATTGTTCGAGTTTTCCATAAATCCGAGTTGGTGGAAAAATCAGTTTAGCTCCCAAATAATGACCAACACATACACAACACGTGAAAGAATTACTGCATTTGGTTTTTATTGTTGTTCGACGGGTCATATGTCCACTGCGCACCCCGAAGCCACCTGCAGAAATGCGCCATCCCAAAGAAAATGGGATATATATAAGATCGATATATAGGAGCAATGTGTTTAAACAAAAAAAACAATTGACAATTATTTTAAGATATAATTAACCTGTTGCGATCAGCAGTAATGTCAGTACATTTTTCATTTAAATATTCTACACTGAAATTTAAAAATGGCTTTTATTTCCATTTATTTATTTATTAAATTTTATGATTTCGATAATTCGAGTTTTCGATAGTTCGAGGTAGGCGCGTTCCCGTCTACCTCGAATTATCGAGACTCTATTGTAGTAGGGAAGGGCTTTTAAATATTAACTGTGATCAGATGACGAGGAAGTAAATTTTGCCGGCATCCTACTCTTCAAAGTTTTCACCAGTGCTTGGATATCCGACTCTTTATAGACTCAGTGTATGTTAATATTACACACAAGACGATATTCAATGGAAATAGCAACCTCGAACAAGTGATTTCTCACTCACAAATCCAAGACACTGCCACTACACTAAGGCATTCTTTACCTATGGAAGATAAGTTGATGCTACTACGAATTAACAACTTGCAAATGATTTGTTTCAGATTAGTAATAATACTTTTAAAACGCTCATTGCAACAATAACCTCAAATGTTTTAAGAATTACGAAGATTTGGTACAAGGGCTTGCCATAGGCTGATTGTGGCGATTACACACACATTACAACATTTTAGGCTCCGAGAAGAAGTTTCTTCAAGAATATTCAAGAAATTCATCTTACACTAAGAATTTTTTAGGTGCTTCCATGCTTTCAAAGTATTTATAAATTTAAGGCTAGCCACCGTAGGTCCTTTAATTTGATATGCGTCACACTTCGGGACAAATAGCCCCCAAGTTTGAACTATGTTTATTTAACTGAACTGACATCGCATTCATTGTCGCTCTATATCAAATCTATTCATTCAATGTGAAAGCCATAGATTCATAATTTAAGCAACTCAAACATGGTGAATATTTGAAGAATTCGATTAAAAAACAGATTCTGCAACTTGAGTTAGGATATTTCAATAATCATTGGAACTGAAAAAGAAGGATTCCTTCTCTCATATACCACCAGCAAAGTTTACAGTGAAGTCATTTATAAAAGCTGTTCACATGATCACACACCAATGATTCAAAACAATAAACACAGATTCCTTTTCATCTGACAAAAGGTTCAAATTTTCGAGGTCCGTCTCCAAATAGTACAATATCTTCCATAAAACAGGGCGCTTAACTAACATAGTCAAACTTGGATTATGTTTTCTTCGAAAAACTGGGAGGAGGGAAATTTAACATAATGCAATCCTAAATAGCGCCTTCAAAGGATGTCTCTACATCAGCGGTTTCCAACTTTTTTGGCTGTGCGGACCACTTGTTGTGTAAAAAAATATTTTGAGGTCCTCTAGCTAAATATACCAGTAAAAAAATATAAACGCATATATTTATATATATTATATATGCAGTAATTAGTAAAGCTTACTGAAAGGGATTAAAAGTATATTGTTTTATAAAGCAAAAAACGAATGAATACTCTTGAAGCTCCTCTGACTTCGACTCTTGACTAGCCGTCCGAGGTCCACCAAGGAGGAGCTATTCGCGGCCTCCAAGTGGGCCGCGGCCCATGGGTTGGAAACAGCTGCTCAACACAACTGAATCTAATGTATTTCGTATGTGTGCGAGCGCGCGTGCGTTTGTGTGAAATATGGAAATAACAATCAAGGAGTGATAAAATTAAAATAAGAGTTGTGTCCTTAAAGGTTATGAATTTCCATGACTATGGACTAGTAGTATACTACACATTTCGGTCAAGGAGTGACTGACCTTAAATTTGAGTTATGGTCAGAAGACTAGGACAGAATAGGCATCAAAATTGCGCTATTAATTTTCTCACTACACTAATCTGCAGAGGATCACCTATGATAAAATGCAACGGTTTAAATCTAGAAGTTGGAACAGACTCGTATCAAAACGGCGCCAAGTCGCCAAAGCAAGAGGGCTGCTAATGAAGCACAGATTTGCATAATCTGCCACATTGGCGACAAAATCGAGTTTGTTCCAACTTCTAGGCAACGTATACAAATGTTCATGGTGTATCTTCCACGTCAAGACTATACCAATAAGCCACTATCGTAAACTCGCTTATATTAGTGATTGGCAAAAAAAAAAAAAAAAAATCTTCACTGAGTTTTTATTAGTCCGTAGATTCTCTTGTGGTTGTGCGGAATGCAAGCAATTTGCATCGAGACGACGAGCTTAATTGCTTCTGTTTAATTGAGAGGATATGGCAGGAAATGGGCTGGAAAACACTAAATTTTATGGCTCGAATCGATTTCAATTTTTTCAGCCGAGATGCTTCGCCTGTCAAGCGTTGGAACGGTCAATCGGTCCAGTGAACCAGATTCTAGAAGACGGCCGAGGCGACATTTTATAAGCGTCTCATCTCTTGGAAGAAATAACTTTTTAGACGAATTCCAGCTTTATAGAATTGGAAATAAATCTGAAACCCATTTTTTAAGTTGTGCGGAACAATTAGAGTTGGCTCAAATTCCCGAACCCTATCAGTTTAATACAATCATTAAAAATATCGTCAGAATTTACAACAGTTTCGTAGAAAATTAGTTTTATCTTAGTCGTACATTTCTTAAAACTATGAGTTTGAGAAGTTTTCAAGAGTATTAGAAGTTATTGGAATTAACTAATTGGACAAGTTTATTTTTGCTACATTAACATCCCGTTTTGAAGCAACACAAGAGCTATTTTGAGACGGACCTCTTCATTTTGAACCGTGGTCAGATGGCAAGGACGACACCTGGGTTAGCCCCCCACCAAAATTCCTTACCACACCAGCAGTAGGGCGTTTGAGCCTGGAAGTCAGATTTCAGGTGCACCACGTCCAGATACATGGAGGATTTTTGGTGGGGTCGAGTTTAGAACTGGAATCCTCCATCCCTGAAGTTAAGACCTGACCACCAGGCCACCACGACCCGATGAGGGGGGAAAAGTTTAATTGGCTATATATGTAGTTTTAAGTTTTCTAGATAAGCTTTCTCACGAAAAGCAAAAAATCCAAACAGCAGTACCTTTAGAGATCAGTTGCAAAAAATATGCACTCACAGATATACTATATTTTCTTAAGTGATAATATTATAGAAGATCACTCAGTATTACATTAGAGCTTCTCAAGCATTTGAATCCTGTTGGTGTTATGCGCCCAAAAATATTTTCAATATTTTACTGTAAGTAAATTTCTGAATTTAATTCTGGTTAAAATTGTTCTATTCCAACAAAATAGCATCTTAAATATAAAAATTCCATTATTATGTCTTACTGAAGTTTTTGTTCTGTTGAAATTAAATGAAAAGTACGCAAAAGCAGGACAACAGTGCCAATGAGTACTAAATATGATGGAATTTTTTTTCTAAAACTCTCATAGACAAAATATATTTTGCTGAACTTCAGAGAAAAAAACATATATTTCATATTCATCTGACGTCTGTGTATTAAAATTTACTAAAAAATAATTTGCAAAAAAATTTTGTTCAAAGGTTTAAATATGAGTCGAAACACTAAGTGGGCTAAAGTTATATAATTGTGGAGCCCTGGAGATTTTGTAATCACCTGAAATTGTTCCATATCGGGCAACAAAAATAATTGCGAGAACTATCTAGATTAAAACATTTAAGATTTGAATTTACTTAATAATTTTAAAAAATCGTATTGAATTTCATAACCATGCTCTCTGTTTCTTCTACACATTTTTTGAAATAAATGAATACTTTGAATCGAGAAAATATTTCATGCCAAAAAAGCATGGGTTGAAATCTAGAAGTTGGAATACGCTCTTCTTAAAACGGCGCCAAGTCGCCAAAGCAAGATGGCTGCTAATGAAGCACAGACGTTCATAATTCGCCATATTGGCGACGAAATCGAGTGTGTTTCAACTTCTGGATACCAACCAAAGCATTTAATACAGGCATTCGATAAAAAGGGGGTGGTGAATGTCGAATGCTTAACAAGTAAAGCGCCATACCATGTCGATTACCAGCGACTGACAATATACTTTTCGTTCAGGCTACGTCAGTTACTGTTGACTGACGATATACAATTAAAAATATATATATTCTTCTATTAATCAGTTTTAAATAATTTGGAGATCATAAAAGAATATTACTTGGTACCCAAAAATTTGTAATTAGTATTATTAAAACACGGCACACACAAAAATGTCCCCTTTCGTTTTTTCGATGGCCTCAGCATATCGATGAAATCGGAAATCGCAAGCTGAATGGTAAGAACGCCAAAACAGGCTTGGCGCTTAACGTGTTAAAAAGCCATCCAATTGGCGAGAATCCGAAATTCAAAAAATACTTTTTAACAGTCAAGCTGCTCTACTTTTAGGAACATTTTAATAAATCGGTTCGAGATGGAATAAATTATGCAACGAAAATAAACCCAGAAACAGGATGATAACTATGACAAGAATCCGGTAACTGGACGAAACCGTTTATTTTTCTAAAGGATCCTTATGACACAAAATGATACTGATTTCATATAGTTGTCTTTGGGGAATTCCAACAATTCTGCGTGATCCAAACAAACATTTCCAACACAAAAACATCAGAACCTACCGCGACTGAACAACTCGCCGGACGACTACTTCACCACGATTCGCAACCGTTTCGTGTCCATTTTGTAAAAATTCTCCCATCAAGTTCTCAAGAGAAACGGCTTCTGGTGGAATTTGGGTAAAAGGCGAGTATTCGACGGCGTCTTTTTTTTTTACGAGGGGAGAGACGCTCCACTTCCAAGGAAGAGGGAAGGAAACGGCGGGCCATTATCACCCTGGGAAAAAGCAGAGTCGAGTGGGAGGCTCGCTTTCCTGGTGCAGATTCGGTTCAAATCCATACAAATCGCCCTTTTAGCGGCGTCTTTTCCGAACGTGCATCACGACCCTCATCTGCATGGCCCAGATCTGATTCCACTTTTGGTTTCGGACGCACTTTCTCTGTCTGTGGCTTCGGACAACGCCAGAGAATGATGTAATGGACGCAATAGTTTTTCTGATGGGGAATTATTTAAAGTTGTGTCTTGTGCGCTGAATGTTACCATCAGGTATATAAGCAAATTCTTGAGACGAATGCCTGTATCACTCATATTGACATGTGGTTGAAGTGGAACTTATATAATAGTATTCTGTAAGCAGTTAAATATTTTCTTCGCAGTCATTTCAAATTTTCGATCTATATGCGCTACTTATACCGTAATGTGCTGCCAGGCCTCTAGTCGCGTGCTAAAATATTCGTCTCTATGAATCGGTGCTATCTAACTCAACTACACCAAAATGATCTGGTGCACGTGCTAAAATATTCCATGGCGTTTAAGTTTGATTCCTATAATTTCTTTTTAAATAATGGGAGTCAAATTGAAATATTCTTCATTCTAAGAAAATGTTTTTCCTTGTTTCCCAGGTAGCACAACATGTTGTCCGATATTGTACAATATTGTTCGATATTATATGATATTGTACAATATTCTTCGATATTATATGATATTGTACAATATT